>SJYX01009261.1:164767-176713 GCA_006410675.1 Oreotragus oreotragus | reverse complement strand
GGCGAGGCGCCTTCCCTCCTCTAGGAGATTCAAGCCACAAAGCCTCGGGTGGCCTCAAATGAGACCTGTCTCCTTGAAGTGAGGAGTTTCCCGGCCCATGCACCAAATGTTGTAGCCACGCGTTCCGGTAAACAGACTCATTCAGAAGGACAATGCAGATAGTGGAGTGCAGTTTATTACACCGGTGGGCCCAAGGCAGAGTCTCCTCTTAGCCAAGGACCCCGACCAGCATTTGTGAAAATCTTTTATATCCCATGTGTGTGTGTCTGAACCCACCACTCCAAATTCCTTGAGACTTAAATAAACCAAGGAAATACAATTCCAATAACCCCATCATTCACATGCTATGTGCTCATGTGCTCAAATAGTCAAACAGTTAGCCAATAATCAATAAACCTGAGGTTACACTCCAATAGATACAGAAAAATTTATGGCCTGTCTGGAGGAAGGGGTAATTTAGTGTTATGTTTTCTCCTAGGCGACGAGTAACCTAGGTACAATCTTCAAGGTTCCCCTGTCTGGAGGGGGTCTTATCCTTCTGTTGTTGTTTTCATAGGCACTAAACACAGAGTTCAGAGCCCATTGGAGAGGTGGCTGAGCATGATCAGCATGAACAGGCCTAAGATGGAGTCCAGGCCCTATGACTTCCTTCTTCCTCACAACCCAGATGAAATGTTGTGGATGATCTCTCCTCCAAACCTCTGCTCAGAAAAATCCTCTCAATGTCTTCCCTGGTCCTTTTGTCCTCACCCCTGGCCACAGCCCCTTGAGCTCTTCATGGTGGATGTTGGATATAGTTTTGCCCTAGCTCACATTGGGCAGTATGGGAAACAGAGAAGGCTGTGAGCCGAAGGATGCTTCTGTGGTGGTCCCTGTGGGCCCCTGCCCTGGAAACTCAGGACTGATGTGTGCTCACCATGGTCTTTCTGAATGAATTCGGTTTTTCCTTCACAGTATGTGGGTTCTCCTGGAGAGAACAAGTCCTCAGAGTGCTAATTAATCACTCAGCCGAAGCTCGGAACAAACCTTTACACCCTGCACCTAATCCTTCCTCCAGCAGGTTTCTGACCAATTAAGAGACTCTCTGGGGCGTTTCAGATGTTTGCCTGTGATATGCTGGCCTAGAGCAAGTGTGAGATCTGAACCCTGGGGAGAGGGAATCTGACTTGTGCTCACTGCTCTGGGCCCAGTTTGATGGACAGTGCAGCCTGATGTTTACGGTGGCATTTCCCACACCGGCCAGTGTAGTGCCTGGCCAGTGTAGTGCGTAATATGGCCCCTTTTCTGTGGCTGCTCCTAATTCTCCAAACCACATTGTCAATTGCAGAATGAAGGATTGTTTCCTAGAGCAGATTAAAAAAAAATTGATTTCTCCGTTTTAAAGATCAAAATTATAATCCTTCAGTATGAAATAACTTTCCACTGGTTAAATGAAACATTGATTTTTCTTTTTTCTTGTAAAATGTTTAGAATGGATATCATATTTAGAGATAAAGTAGCTACTGTACTGTAATCTTTAAAAAATCCACACTGGGCCTTGCCTGGTGGTCCAGTGACTAAGACTCCAACCTCTCAGTGCAGGGGGCCTGGGTTTGATCCCTGGTCGGGGAACTAGATCCCACATGCCTCAACTAAAGATCTCGTATGCCTCAACTAAGACCCAGTGTAGCCAAACAAGCAGGTAAATAAAAATAAATATATTTTTTTAAAGTCTGTATACTGCAGAGAGGGAAATGCCTTAATAAGACATCCAAACTGAAGGGCTTCTGAGAATTTATTTTCCTCATTCACATCAGCTTCTATCCAGAAAGGAAAAAAGCCTCTGGGACCATAATGAGGGGCAGAGTCCCCAGCACAGGAAGTAACTTCAGGGAGACCGTCACTTCTTGGGCAGGAGTGCGGCAGGGAAAAGTGTTGATTTTAGAGAATTAGTTTGTTGGAAACAGAGATTGTCTCAGAGATAAGAATAATCCCCTCAAGTTTCTGTTTGAAAGCAGACTAGATCTAGCTTCCTCAAACTATGTGTACCATGGAATTTGGAATGCTGAGCCAGTTTCGTGCTTCGAGGTGAAGCCAGGGGTGCATTTACAAAACAGTAGTTCTCAGGTTCAAACTGGACCAGCTGATAAAGGTTTCCCAGGTCACTAGTTTTTTTTTTTTTTTTTCAATCTTCTCTATTTGTTTGCTTATTCAAACTACACTGTTGATTAAAAAAATTTTTTTTAGTATATTTATTTACTTGGGTGTACTAGGTCTTAGTTGCAGGACGCAGGATCTTTTAGACACAGCATGTGAGATCTTTCATTGCGGCATGTGGGATCTAGTTTCCTGACCACAGATGGAACCTGGGCCCCCTGCATTGGAAGCGCAGACTCTCAGCCACTGGACCAGCATGGAAGTCCCCAATAAGTCTTAGTACATCTCACCCAGCGTCAGGACCTTTCATACACAGCCACAAGCATGGAAAAAAGGGATGTTTCACTAAGGACCGTTTCTGTACAGGATGTTAGTCTCAACAGAACGTGGTCTCAGTTGAACCGGGAAGCCTTTTCATAGAGGAAAACGAGACGTGGACAGGGCTGGAGTGCAACTGAGGACCAAGGCAGTGCTGCACGCATTCACATGCCAGTTCCATGCTGCGCGCCGGCCTGTTTGCCACAAACCGATGTGAAATGTCTACAAGATGCTGGAGCCTGCCACAGTTCAGGCTGCTGGAAGAATAGAGCCTGGCCCTCTGCCGCTTGGCCCTGCGAGATGCAGGCAAGAGCGAGAGCCTCAGTCAGCAGACCTAGTTTTGTCTTCTGTGTTGACTGTGCATTTTTAAAAGCATTTTACTCAGCTTTTCTGAACCTTAGTTTCATCCCTTGTAAAAGCCTTTTCTTGTAAAGAATACATGAGATAGCATGTGTTGAGTGCCTGGTGCTTAGTAGGTGCTTAGTAAGTGGCAGCTGCCAGTACTCGGATGGTTTTGGCTATTATGAGTTTTTACTGACACTTTTTTCTTTTAACATTAATTTATTTGGCTGTGCCGGGTCTTAGTTGCAGCATGCGGGATCTAGTCCTCTGACCAGGGATCACACCCAGGCCCTCTGCATTGGGAGCACGGAGTCTTAGTCACGGGACCACCAGGGAAGTGCCTTTACTATCACTTTCTTTGCAGATCTGTGCTCTTCTGTCTTTGAGGAAACAGAGACAGAATGTGAAGAATATTGATCATCTACAAATTATCAGATACTGATTCTAAGGATAAATAGAATAAGCCATGGCATTTGCTCTCAGAAGCCTTCTTATCTTTCAGTGACACCTATCTATAAGAAAGAAAGTATAATAATTGACAGGTGGCACCTTGTCTAATAGAATTTCGTTGTAGTAGAACTAAAGGATTTGTGTACTAATGTACCTAATCTGTGCAGCGACTCTTATGTACACTTTTAAATATAAACCTCTCAACAGCCCTTTCAAATAGATGCTATTATTATGTTTATATTGGAGTTTAGAGAACTTAGGCTCACTGGAGTTAAGAAATTTGCCTGAATAGAATAATGTAGGTCCTCCTCATAGGGTAGGATGGGGGAGGAGGGAGGGAGAGGGCGGTGGTATCCAGAAAGACTCCACGGAGGGGGCTGTGCTTCAGCTGAGAGCTGCAAGCGCAGTGGGAGTCTGTCACGTGGCGGCGTTCCTAGGCGTGGGAACAAGATGTACATAAGCCAAAGGTGTGACAAAGCAAGGCGTGCTCAGGAATGGCAAATACTTCAGTATGGATGCCAACAATGGCCCAGGAGTGGGGGTAGCTAGCTAGTGCCTGGAGATCATCTTTGTACAGGTAGGCAGGCGCCTGATCATGTATCATCATGTATCATCATGGACTGGACTGTATTTATAGAAGAGGGAAGAGAGTGAGGTCTCTCCCAGGTATTCTTGTGAGAAAAAGCCTCTTGGTCCTTGTGTGAGAGATGGATTCAAGGAACAAACGCTGGAAGCAGATAGACAAGGAAAGTTGTGCTCAGTTACTGAGCCCAGTCGTGTCTGTTTGTGACCCCATGGACTGCAGCACGCCAGGCTTCCCTGTCTTTCACCATCTGCCGGAGTTTGCTCAAACTCATGTCCGGTTGAGTCAGTGATATTATCCAATCATCTCATCCTCTGCTGCTCTCTTTTCCTGACCTCAGTCTTTCCCAGCATCAGGGTATTTTCCAGTGAGTCGACTCTTCCCATCAGGTGGCCAAAGTATTGGAGTTTCAGCTTCAGCATCAGTCCTTCCAATGAATATTCAGAGTTGATTACCTTTAGGATTGACTCCTTTGACCTCTTTGCAGTCCAAGGGACTCTCAGGAGTCTTCTCCAGCACTACAGTTCAAAAGCATCATTTCTTCACCGCTCAGCCTTCTTTCTGATCCAGCTCTCACACCATACGTGACTACTGGAAAGACCATACCTTTGACTATATGGACCTCTGTCAGCAAAGTGAGTGTATGGCAGAGAAAATACAAGCTTATATGTGTGTATTGAAGAAAGGGAACATGGTTTCATGAGGGAACATATCAAATAACTTGGGCCAGGACCAAAACGGGGGTGGTGAGAGAGTGTGGTGGATGAACTAAGGCCAGAAGGATGAGTCTGAAATGGGAGGGAAGCAGTGAGAGCAGGCAGATGATGAGATGAGATGAGAGGAGCTTGGTTGGCTATGACAAAGACTTGAGTCTTTATGCTCAGAGCACTAGGAAGCCATCGAAGTTTTAAGAAGGGAGCCAACGGGGTCAGATCTGATTCTAGATAGATTGCAACTTGGGGAAAGGATGTACAGTTAGAAGGCTGTTACAATAGTTCAGACGAAGGACTGGATATTGGTGGCTTGGATGTGGGATGCTGGTTGTTGGGGATGGGGGTGGGGGAAAGTAGGTGAGTTCCAGACACATTTAGGGGATAAAACGTCCTCAACTTGTGATGCCCTGGACAAGGGGTGTGAGAGAGGGGAGGTCTTCAGAGTTGGTCCTAGGATTCTATCGTGCTCTGCTGGGTGGTGCCTCTGCTGAAAGATAAGGAAACGGGTTTGGAGGAGGTAAGAAGAGATTGATTTAGATCAGAGGTGAGAGGACTAGTCTAGAATAGGAGAGAATGGTGGATGTGGGTGCAGGTGAGTTCACAGGTGTTGAGGAGGTTGCTAGCAGCAGCACCCCTTTTCTCTGTGTAATAGGAAGAACGATCAGCTCCTACAATCAAGGAAGGTGGAGTACAGTGAGGCTTGGGTGTCGTTAATTTGTGAATTTCTTATATCACTTCTTCTCTGATGAGCTTCAAAGAAATGCATGTCTTACTAGAACTTGCCCTCACTTCTCCCAGTTAAGGGAGGGAAGGCGGGTTTCATCACGTCTATATTCTAGGCATCGTATTTAGCAGGCTGTGGTTAATTCTGCCCGACACGTGCCCTGTGCTGTGCACTCTGGTTCACTTATCCATCTCCCCTGTAGCCTGGGAGACCCTGGAGGACAGAAACGGTATCTCATATGTGGCACAGGGTAAGTGCTCAGCAGCAGATGTTTGTGTAATGGATGAATGAACCAATGAGAAACCAACACAGTTGGGAGTTGGAGCCCCTGGGGTTGGAGCAAGGCCAGAAAGCAAGCCCCTTTCTTCCAGCTCAGGTCTGGCCATCAGAATAGCTAGCCTCCTATCAGAAGGAAAGATGTTTTCAGTTTCTGTCCCAGAAATTGTTCCCAAATCCTGTATCTCCAGGGCACTCTAGCCCCGTCTACCCGCCTGGCTGCTGAATTCCCCACGGCCCCGTGGACACTCAGGTGATCTCCCTGGTCAGCTTCCTCGCCGGGAGGAAAGAGCCAGGAGTAACAAACCCTCTGGGAGCGGTGCCCGTGCTCCCCACACTCGACCCCCCTTCCAGCAGCTGACATCACATGCAGGTACAGCTCCATCCTCCCTGTCTGAGGACAAAGGAGGAGAGGAGACTCACCAAGTGCCCGGAGTGCTGCCCGATGTGGGGGGGTGGAGGAGAGCTCAGCGTGGACCTGTGGCTCGGGCCGCGGGCAGGGGGCATCCCGGTTAAGTCGGAGCCTGAGGCCCTCCCAGCCCAGGCCCTCCACCCGCCTGTGTTCTGTGTGGAACCTTAGGGCGGGGAGAGCTCGGCTACAGGGGCCAGGTCGACAGCTGGAGGAGCTGCGCGAGCAGCAGCCCGAGGGCAAGCCCCCAGCCCCAAGGTCCCTGTGGCCATGTGCCGGACTCCCCCCTGAGCCCAGCATGGTACAGAACCTGCGCTCCCAGACAGTGTCTTGCAGCACGGCTGTGAAGCAGGCCTGCCACCACCACGTCTCCTCCTTGAGGAAGAAGCTGTCCTTTCTACGAGCCAAGTAGGTGCAGGGCCCCTGGATGGAGATCAGGGCACGAGGATGTGGCCCTTGGCTGGTTTGGGGTGACCTGGGGCTCTTTGTAGAGGCGGGAGCGCTGTGGGGTTGTCTGCCGTGTTTGGGGATGTTGCAGTTTCTTGCTGGGTGACAGGTCCCCAAGAAGGAGTATAGTGTGTTGGCTGAAGGTGAAGGATGTGGGGTGCAATGAATGAGGCTGTGCGCTCCTCGGAGGATGCGTTGCTTGAGTGGACCTTGTCTCCAGGCAGCTTCCTTGGCTCTCTGGGTTCTTCATGCCTGGCCAGGGATCATTATTTTCCTTTTTCATGGTAAATTACTTCACTTGGTAAAGAACTCAGGCTTCCCAAGAGAAAGAAAGGTGAGAGAGAGAATGGTGTGTTTTGCCTGAATTAGGGGCGATCTCTGGGGTCTTTGGGGGTGTTCATTTCCTTCTGGTGATAGGGACCTGTGCATAGGGACCTTTGGGGGTGTTGCCTTTGTGTGTTCACATCTCATATCTGTTCACCGGGGACTTCACTTGAGAAGGTCCCGAGGAGGTACAAGCCTAAACAGGTGCATAGCTCATTTTGCTAACATGGACCCTGAACCTGGCAGAATCATGGGGTGGTGTCTCATTGGCAAACACGCTATACCTTGGGCTTTGTGACAGGAAGAGGGGAGGGGGTTTTCCGGAGGAGAAAGAAGTCCCAACTTCTAGGATCAGAGTTAAATTCAGGGGCTGGTGGGTACTGGAGAGAGAGGGGAGGCATGTAAGCATATGGGCAGTTGTGATTTGTTGTGCAAGGTAGGGAGAGGCTCAGTGCGTCTCAGAGGTAGGTACGGGCTGGAAGTGGTCAGTGATGGTCTGGATTCTTTCCCACATGCACCTGCGCTCAGGCGTGGACGCCCACGAGTGTTCAGCCATCTATTGACAAGGATGCTCTTCCCAGGGAGCTTTCAGGTGGAGGTTTGAGGCTGGGGAACAGAGAGACCCAGTCCTCACTCTCAGGTGGTGGCTCCCCGGGTAACAAGGACCCAATGCTGTGGGCACGGCAGACCCCCAACGGGCCATGGCAGAACCCTGTGGTGTTGGTGGCAGGGGCAGCAATCTCTGTCCAATGGTCACATGGGACTCAGGACTGCACTGTGAAGATGAAAGGATGACCTCAGATTAAATCCGGACTCTACTACCTACTGGCTGTGGCGCTTTTACAGCATCATCTTATCCTCTCTGCATCTGCTTCCTTGTCTGAAAATGGAGATAACTGTACCTGCTTTATGGAGGTTGTGGGGATCAAAATGAGATAAAATGGGAGAAACAGTTGGTACTCTGTCTGGCATGCAGGAAATGGTAGCTTCTGCTGGAATTGCTGGCGGCTCAGGCCACCCCTGGGAGCTGAGAGGAAGGTCAGTTTGGTGCTCAGAGAACCGTAGCTGGAGACTTGGTCAGAGTGAGTCTAGGAGAGGTGGCGTCTGATGACTCCTTAGTCACCCAGGGAAGCCAGTCAAGTCAACTCCAGTCCTCAGCCTCCCAGCTTTCTTTATGTGTCTATGTGGGTGTGTGTGTGTGTGTCCCCGACTCTGTGCAGCCCCGTGGACTGCAGCCTGTCAGGCTTCTCTGTCCATGGGGTTTTCCGGGCAAGAATGCTGGACTAGGTTGCCATTCCCTTCCCCAGGGCATCTTCCTGACTCGGGGATTGAACCCCATGTCTCCTGCATTGCAGGCAGATTCTTTACCACGGAGCCACCAGTGAAGCCCAGCTTCCTTCACATCTTGGCACTAATGGTGTCTTGATTGTATTTATCTGTTTACCCAGTTGTTTGTCTCCCCAGCTTGTCCTGACCTTGGTGAGAGCAGGGACTGTGTTTGTTTTATTTGCTAGTTGTAGCCAACTCTTGGCGTTGTGCCTGAAACATGGCCTGTGCATGTGTACCAAGTCACTTCCGTTGTGTCTGACTCTGTGCAGCCCCAAGGACTGTACCCACCAGGCTCCTCTGTCCATGGGATTCTCCAGGCAAGAATCCTGGAGTACATTGCCATGCCCTTCTTCAGGGGCTCTTCCTGACCCAGGGATTGAACCCGCATCTCTTACATCTCCTGCATTGGCAGGCAGATTCTTTACCACTAGCGCCACCCGGGAAGCCCTGACACATGGTCGGTGCCCAATAAATATTTGTGACGTGACTACCTGGAACTTGAATGCCTGTCTGAAGCTTTCTGCAAACTCTAACGTTCTGTGATCATGGGATTCTGTGACTGTGGCCCAGACAGGGGGCCGCTGTAACCCTTAACATCTGTTAACCTTTGTGATGGTTTCATGGTCCTGACAATGCTTTAATCTGTGACTGCCTCTCACACATGCCCCTTTCTCTGATCCACAGACATGTAAGCTCAGAGGATGTGCGGTCTGGGGCAGACAGCACAGAGGCCCTTGGGCTCAGCCCTGACTTTGGGGGCAGGGCTCTCCAGCTTGCCTCCACCCTCCCCCACCGCCCGTCCCCGCCCAAGTTCCTAGTTTGTAGCTCCGCTCTGGCCGCTTCTGTTGCTGTCAGCAAAACTGTCTGCAGGTGTAGCCATCACCTGCTCCGTGTTTCTCCTACTCCAGCATTTCTCCTTTTCTGCCTGAGAAAGAGGGGTTATTAATTATAGCTCAGCATACCACTCTCTCTCTCTGTGGATACCATCACTGGGGTTTAGATTTGGATCACTAGCAGGCTGGCTAGTAAATTTCATTCCCCAGCATCTCCACCACCTGCTGGGAGAAACAGTATCCTCCCAGTGAGGGTGAGGAAGGAATGTGAGTGGGTGAAGCTCGGGGCTCAGGCCGGAACCCCACCTTCAGGCTTGTCCCGCGCTGAGCTGCATTCTTTGTCTTCCTCTCTACTCCAGAGCTAAAATGCAGTTGGAGGCCCAAACACTTGGGTTCTCTTCTCAACATGATGCTGATGAATCCTGTAAGCTCAGAGCAGCTATTTGCAGAAACCACTCCTTGATTTGAAGCAATGCTTTTCGATAATTATTTGATACTCCAGCTTGGTGGCAAACCCCATCAGTAAAAAATTTTTGAGTGATGTCACTAATGTCATATGTGAATGTATGTATGTACAGAAGATGTATGCTTGCACTACTGTATGAAGTATTCTGTATATTATATAAATAAGTGGACATTTTAAAAGGATGAGCTAAAAAGTATAAATATAAGTTCTAATAGCTCCTTCCTTCACTGCATGGGAAGTGTTTGTATCTGCTTGATAAAGAGCAGCCAGCTTGGGAGCCCAGTGTTCTCAGGCAGTGGTCCTCATCCTTTTAACAGGTTTCAGAATTACTTGCTGGAGAAGGAAATGGCAGCCCACTCCAGTATTCTCGCCTGGAGAATCCCAGGGACAGAGGAACCTGGTGGGCTGCCACCTATGGGGTCGCACAGAGTCAGACACAACTGAAGCAACTTAGCAGCAGCAGAATCACTTGCAGAGCTAATTCGGTATTCACATTCCTGGGTCCTTCTCTCCAATTCTGAGCCCCTAGGAATTTGCACAGATAACACATTTCCCAAGTGGTTTCAATGCCAGTGGTCTTTGAGAACACACTATGTAGCCTGCAACCTTCTAGCTGTATCAAGAATCCAATTTAAGGGACCTCCCTGGTGGTCCAGAGGTTAAGGATACACCTGCCAATGCAGGGAACATGGGTTCAATCCCGTCTGGGAACTAAGATCTCACATGCTGCAGGGCAGCTAAGCCTGTGGACTGGGCTATGGAGCCCGGGAGCAGCAACTACTGAAGCTAAAACACTCTAGAGCCCACACTTGCTGAAAGTAGAGAAAGCCTGTGCACTGCAAGGAAGATCCAGAGAAGCCAAAACAAACGAAAATCCGATTTAATATGGCTGGAACAGGGAGGACCTAGGTGTCTGCCCTGACTGGTGACATCAGTTTTAGGGAATCTCTGGCAGACCCTCAGTCCCTTTTACCTGGCATGCTGGGTCAGTGTCTGGCTTGTTTTTCCCTTACCTTCTGCACAGCCCAAGAATCACCACTGTGCAGCAAGGAGAAAGGTGGGTGGGTTGGGATGTGTAATTAATCATTTTCATCTTATCTGTCATCACTTCTCGGGTTGCTCAGTGCCTGCCTCTTCCTATCCTCAGACACAGGAGCCGCAAGCAGTTAAGTGCTGAGCTCTCTCCCTCTCTTTGCCAGTACTCTTTAATCCAAAAGAGGCAGCTCATTCACTGAGATGCAGAGAATCCCATTGCTGCCCTGGTTGGAGCCAGTCCTGGGGGTTGGGGGAGCTGGGGGAGTGGAGGAGTCTGAATATTCCCCCCGCTCCCCCCGAGACACACACACACACACACACAAACATACAAGCTCCCTTGTCATTCTTTGTGTGAGCGTGATGGGTGAGTAGGTAGAATTCTGGGTTGACCCTCTTTAGTTTACTAGTTTGGCTCCATGCCAGACTTGCTTTGGGATCCACAAAGGGAACACTTCACCCGCTCAACCCCTTTCTCTCTGGAAGTGCAGCAGCTATTACCCACATTTCCTTTTCCTGGGGTGGACTCCCTTCTGGCTGAGAGTTGGCACCAGTTGTCCCTGTAAGTAAGGGTTCAGAACAGAGACCTACTGAAGCAGCCCTTAACAAGGAATGTGAGGGGCCAGACACTCTACTCTTTGCTGATTCATGCGTTTCTTCTTCACTATCCATGTCAAGTGGTTATCTGCCTCTATGAATCACTTCCACAGTGGGAAACCGGCTAAGTACGTTCATTGGGGTCTTTTTCAGTAAAGGAATATATAATTATAAGAAATTACTGCAGATCTACAAATGAGAAGAGCAAACGCAAGACAACACAGAATGTCTGTGTGCTTAGTTTGTGGGCACAATATCTGAGGTATTATTTGTTATTACTAACAGCTCCTATTTTGAGAGCTTATTATGTGCTCAATGCTGTGCTTTCTTTCCATGCGCTGTTCTTATTTAATCATAATAGTGACCCAGGAAGGGAAGTTACTATTCTACCCATTTTCTAGTTAAGACAAAGTCCATTGTCTTTCCCTGTCAGTGGCAGAGCTGACCACTTTACTTCAAAGCTCCAGTTTTATTTGCATCGCTTTATGCTGCTGCTGCTGCTAAGTCGCTTCAGTCGTGTCCGACTCTGTGCGACCCCAGAGACGGCAGCCCACCAGGCTCCCCCGTCCCTGGGGTTCTTCAGGCAAGAACACCAGAGTGGGTTGCCATTTCCTTCTCCAATTCATGAAAGTGAAAAGTGAAAGTAAAGTCGCTCTGTCGTGTCCGACTCTTAGCGACCCCATGGACGACAGTCCACCAGGCTCCTCCGTCCATGGGATTTTCCAGGCAAGAGTACTGGAGTGGGGTGCCATCGCCTTCTCCGCATCGCTTTATGAGTTCCCCTTAAAAGAGGATACACATGGGGGTCTGGTGTAGGACCCTCTGCTTTTCCTTATATCTAGTGGGCCTATCGTTGGACAGACTGAGCGACTTCACTTTCACTTTTTTCTTTCATGCATTGGAGAAGGAAATGGCAACCCACTCCAGTATTCTTGCCTGGAGAATCCCAGGGATGGGGGAGCCTGTT
>SJYX01009261.1:152394-163416 GCA_006410675.1 Oreotragus oreotragus | reverse complement strand
CACCCCGGTCCCTTAGGAGAAACCTGGGACCCAGAGGAGGATACCGGGCCTCGAGAACGTGCCCTCAGTTTCTCCCTTACGTCTCGCACTGGCCTGGTCCGGCAGTTGCAGAGAACAGCAATGGGGGAGTGAAACGCTCTTGTTCAGCAGGCCTTCCCAGGGATCTGTGACCTCCGCCTGTCTCCTTATCTTGTTTTCCTCTCGGTTTCAGCAGTAGTCGCTAGAAGGTACTGCATCCAGTGTCCAGTGGATGTCCTAGTGACCTTTGGAGGCCCCCAGCTCTCCCACCTGACCTCCACCAGCACTGCCTCCAACCTCGGTAGAGTGTGTGGTTGTTCAATGGCAACGTGTGCAGCTCCTGTTAACATGTACCGTAAACAGGTCAGGCAGTGTGATTGGCACTCCTCCCCTCTCCCCTGGCTGCTGACCGCCCTGCTCGGATAATCCCGTTGGCTTCTCATCTCTCACCCTAAACCCTGATAGGAAGGGCTCTGGGGTCCTCTGCTACCTGGCTGGCTGGAAGTCTTGTGTGAAAATCAAAACAGGCATAGGCGTCAGCCTCCAGCGAGAGGAGTGGGAGGATTACCCACCTTAGGCGTTTATGACCCTTCCTATTTTTGAAGCACTTGCACAAATCTGTCAAGTGGAAGTCTCGCTCAGGGACCAGCTGCTGGCTGGAAGTAGTGTGACTCCACTGGAGATGGTGAGTCAGGGCAGGAGTGGTGTAACCAGAGCAATGCCAGCTTTGCATTGGCACCAAGTGCAGATGGCCCAGGGATTTGAGGGAACTCGGGGAGTTCCTGTTGTTCCCGACTCCTGAGTGTCCTTCAAATAGTCATCATACAGACATTATTTTAGTTGAAGTTTGTGGAAAGTGCCTATTATGTGTCAGTCACTGTGCTCTTGTTTCAGGTTCCCCATTTTTCTATGAAATAGTATTAACTATTGCCTCCATTATATAGATAGGAAAACTGAGGCTTAGGGAGGTGTCAGAACTTGCGTAGGAACACACCACTGCTAAGTGGTGGGCTGAAATCCAGGTAATTTGACTCTAGTTTTTAACCACTATGCGACACTGCCCTGTCCAGTTCTAGAGGCTGATGTCCAGGCAGTATTGTTGCTTGTGAGGCCCCAGGAAGTGCTGGTAGCTGAGGCAGATGAGTCTCCCCTTTGGATGTCTTGTACCCTGAGCCGCAGTGGTCCTGGCAAAGACCTCGGAGTCTGGCCTGAGCTGTGGGTTTCCCTAAGTGAGCCCCCGTGGGAGGTGGGTGGCCTGGCGTGGTCCCTTATCCAGCCAGTGGAGGGTGCCGTCCAGGCAGCAGCTCAGCCTCGCGAGACCAAGTCAGACTTGCACTTGGCAGGATGAGCTGCCAGCTCCCGAGCTTCCCTCATGCTGGGCAGTTTCTCTCCAGCCACGGCTCCTCTCAGACACTTCGGTTAAACCCTCTAGTGGAAATTTCTGCTTTGAGTTTGGAATTTCTTAGTCTCCTTTCTTCTCCTGCTTCCAGTCTGATTGGTTTCCTGATTTTCTTATTTCTTTTTTTCTAATTTTATTTATTTGTTTGTTGTTTTTCGCTGTGCTGAGTCTTCATTGCTGTACGGGCTTGTCTCTCATTGCGGGGCACCGGCTTCTCATTGTGGCGGCTTCTTGTTGCAGAGTACGGGCGCTAGGGCTCACGGGCTTCAGTAGTTGGGGCGTGTGGGTTCAGTAGTTCGGCTCCCAGGTTCTAAATCACAGGCTCAATAGTTGTGGTACATGGGCTTAGTTGCTCTGTGGCATGTGGGATCCACCTGGACCAGGGATCAAATCCGTGTCTCCTGCATTAACAGGTGGATTCTTGACCACTGAGCCACTGGGGAAGCCCTGGATTTTCTTTGTGAATCTTTCTTTCCCTTCTTATTTTCATGTGGGGTCTTTCCTTCTTTGATGGCTTTCTCCCCTAAACTCCCCTACGTGTCCCCACAGTCTCCATGACCCTTCAGCGTTACCTGCAAGTGTCTCCTGGTGCTCTTTCCCTATTGCTTTTCTGTCTTTTCCTTGTTCTAGTGACTGTCTCACCCCACTGCTCTAATGCTTTCATTCCACTGAAAAAGCAGTGGGGGCGGGGGTTGTTTTCTGTCCAGTCGACTTCCACCATTGTTACCCCTTCAGGAATCTTAAAATGTTTTGCTCTGGTGAGGAGTGGTCATTTGGATGGAGGAAGACAGGAAATGAACCACTGATTTTTTTTTTTAAAGCTCTTATCGTTTAAGTAGTATTTCCGGTGAAATGAAAGTCGCTCAGTTGTATCTGACTCTGCGACCCCATGGACTATATGATCCATGGAGTTCTCCAGGCCAGAATACTGGAGTGGGCGGCCTGTCCCTTCTCCAGGGGATCTTCCCAACCCAGGGATCAAAGCCAGGTCTCCCACATTTCTGAGCCCTCTCCCTATGTCATCTCGTTTAATCCTCATAGGAGCCAGTGAGTTGAGGGATCGTGTTACCCCTGTCTTGCAGATGAGGAAATGGGGCACAGAGGGGCAGTAACTTCCCCAGGGTGGCACAGCGGGGTGGGCGGTTGAGTCAGAATTCAGACCTGAGGAGGAGGATTTGAGAGCCAGGCTTGCCGTGAGGCTCAGCTGCCTCTGAAGAGCTGATGGCCAACGAGCAAAGGAGAGG
The DNA here is from genome assembly GCA_006410675.1 of Oreotragus oreotragus. Lineage (NCBI taxonomy): Eukaryota > Metazoa > Chordata > Mammalia > Artiodactyla > Bovidae > Oreotragus > Oreotragus oreotragus. The sequence continues at coordinate 160,755 of SJYX01009261.1, read as the reverse complement.
CGCTGGCACCTTCCAAACCATCAGACACACACAGTCGCCATCGTGGGCGCGCACACGCTGGGCCCCACTTCACTTGCGCTGTCTCCCTCTTTCCTGGTCTGTCTCTTCTTCTCTCAAGAAGCTGCCGTTTTCTGTATACGAGGAGAGCACACATCAAGTGACCTCTCAAGGTCTGTCGTGCTGGGTGACTCTCCCTGTTTCATCGCCATCTTCCGTTCACCGGAAGCGTCGGCAGTCTAGAGAGAAGGGATCTCACCTCTTTGGCGCAGGCACCTGATCTGTATTTGTGGTCTTAGGACGGGCACAGTGATCTGGCTGCAGATGTTATAAGCAATGCAGACAAGGCTGCCCCACCACCCTTCACTCAGGGAACTGCACGGCCGCACGGTGCGGCAGGCGCGCGCATCTGACCAGGGTCTGAAACAGCCAGTCCTGCTTCTTCCTGGCAGTGCCTCCTCCCAAAGGCAGGTGCCCAAGGAGGCGCTTCCTAAAAAGCAGCTGCAGTGCCTGCCTCTGAGCTATCCTCTAGGACTGGGTGCCTGGACCCCCCACCCCACGCCCTAACCGGCCCCTGCCCAGAGTCACTGTTGCCTCTTTTCAAGCATCTTTTTTTTTCTTCCCCTCCTTAACTTTGTACATAAGTATGGTGATTTAGAAGTTAGAATATAGTATCGAGGGTAAAGTAATTGGGCCTCCCAGGTGGCTCTGGTGGTAAAGAACCTTCTTGCCAATGCAGGAGATAAAGGAGATGCAAGTTCAATCCCTGGGTTGAGAAGATCCCCTGGAAGAGGGCATGGCAACCCACTCCAGTATTCTTCCCTGGAGAATCCCAAGGACGGAGGAGCCTGGTGGGCCAGAGTCCATAGGGTCGCAAAGAGTCGGACATGACTGAGTGACTGAGCATGCAGCACGCGCGTAATTAGTATGAATAATTGCCCTGGAGAGAAAATGTTGTAATGATGTTATAAAGAGCCCCCCCCCAACCTTTCTCTGCCTGTCTATCTATCTGTCTGTCTACCTGTCAGTCTGTCTATATATCTATCTGTTGGTCTATCTATCTTTTCAGTAAACGTTAGGCAAAATGTAAGGAGATGAAGCTGTTGGAGAACTTCTGGTCCCTAGTTCAGAAAGCAAGTGCATGAAATAGAGGAGTTATTTATCCTGTAAGGAATCATCCAGATCAATTTCTTGCTGGTGAGTAGCAGAGGTGCAGACTCAGTGGCTTCTTAATTAACTTCTCTTTGCTTCTTTTCCTTCAATGTCATTCTCTCTTGTGTCTTTTTCTTTGGAAGTGTCTTTGGACTCAGGGACACAGTCCTTCTCTCTCATTAAAGCTTAGCGCTACCCCCTACCTCCCCCCGCTGCCCCGGCTTCTACGTTGTCTGTTGTATAGCTAGTAGCACTGTCCTCTGCCCTGCTCTGCGTTCGGGGCATATGAATTGTTTTGTAAAATACACATGAATGCTTCTGGTGAAGCGCCCCTTCTACGCGCTGTCTCCAAGCTCACCATCCACGGCTGTGTGAGGTGGATGCTTTTGAGAATTGAGTAGGTGAAAGTGTTTGGTCCCTGGGGAGACTGGGAGGCGTCCCATTAACATGGTCCGGTTTTTGTGTGATTCTTACGAAACAGAACATCCTCCTTTGTGGGTACCAACCTTCTGCTCTCCATCTGTTTGTACATCTGACTGTCAGCCCAGGAACAGAGAGGCCTGCAGGCCACAGCGATAGCCAGAAGGCACATTCCAGGCCTCTGAGCAGAGCTGACAGATGTGGGTCTGGCACGCCCCACACCTCTGCTGTTTTTGTGGGAATATGATGGAGTTTCACCACTGTGAAACTGACCAAGTCTCTTACCTCAGGTTGAATAGGTGTCTGTGACAATAGTCTAGGGCTTATGGAAACCAGGCAATGAGTTAATGAGAAACAGTTCACTGGCCTGCATGATTTTCTCTTCTCTCATCCTTGTCCTTTTTCATTTAGGTTTATGGAATTTGGTGGCCCTTGGCTAATAGAGTTAAGATGGGAAAGGGAAGGGAGCAGTGATCTGTCTGGTGCTGATGATGGCTGGTAAAGAATGTACCTCCAGGAACCAGGATAGGCATCTTTTTTCCCTCCTTAATTTTAATCTTGATGGTTGACCAGTTTGGTCAGGTGTCTTGGTCTACTTTTTGCTTATATAAAGTGATCGTGAATGAATCTTCGGTGATTCTTTTGTTGTTACTGTTCCGGGGAGCAGGGGCTACTCTCTCGCTGTGGTGCACGATCTGCTCATTGCCGTGGCTTCTCTTGTTGCAGGGCAGAGGCGCTAGGCGAGCGGGCTTCAGGAGTTGCAGCGCTCGGGCTCAGTAGTTGCAACTTGCTGGCTCTATGGTGGTTGGGCTTCAGTAGCTGCAGCACAGGGGCTCATACGCTGTGGGTCGAGGGCCTTAGAGCATGCAGGCTTCAGTAGTTACAGGACATGGGCTCAGTAGTTGCAGCTCGAGGGCTCTAGAGCACGGGCTTAGTTGCCCGAGCCATGTGGAACCTTCCCGGACCAGGGATAGAACCCTTGTCCCCTGTATTGGCAGGTGGATTCTTATCCACTGCACCACCAGGGAAGCCCATTGATGGTTCTTTTTAAAAGCAGTTTCCATCGGACACAGGAGATTTGCTAAATTGATACAATACCCTCTAGATGGATCCAGGCTTTTTTTTTCTCCTAATATTTGATAGTGTATTTTCTAATTTGCCATCTTCAACAGAAAGGTGGAGTCTCAAAGGGAAGTTGCAAATTAACTGAGCTTTTATGTGAGTCTGTAGTCCTGGGAAGCAGGAGTTGGGGACAGATAGAGGGGCGAGAAATTTGATAGAATAATGTTTGGTGGAAGGGGATTTGGAGTCAGTGAACATGGGTTTGAGTCTCTGCTGTGCTGTCTGTGTGACCTTGGGCAAGTCACTTAAAGTCTCTGAATCTCAGTTTCATTATCTGTGAAATGGGGAAAACAATATTGCCTCACTGGATGCCTGAAAGTGTCAGATGAGGTAATGGATTTGCAAACATGTAAATTGTGGAGCACTGTACCAATGGGAATTGCTACTGTTATTATTCCTGCCAGACCCACAGATGCTGGTAAAATAAACTAGGGGGATTGTTGATGTAATCATTCTTTTGGAAAACTCTTTCCTTGATGTGCTGGTTACCTGACTGCTTGGATTCCTTGTGAAGTCAGGCTTGAACAGAAGCAGGTGCTAGAAAGAATTAGGGCAGGTGCAGGTGGTAAGGGTTGAGACCTTAGGTCACTGCCTTCTTTTATTCGCTATATTTTAATCTCTCCCTTTAACCCTTGCTTTGCTGGGTTTTCTGTGCTCTGGGGGCTGGATTGCAGAAGTTGGGGAATGAGGACATCAATTCTCTCAGGATCTCACCACCCCTGAGGGAGAATCTGTGTGAAATTGAGGAACAAGTGCTGGGAGACCTTTCTTGGATCCTTTTGCTTTTTTGCTGGGCCTTGGTTTTCTTCTCTGTAAAAAGGAGCTGAAACTTGAAAGTCTCATCTACCTATAACTTTTTGCGAGTCTGAAATTATAGGCTTGAAGGAATCCGTGTTCCTAACAGCAAGCCCAGGTTAGCACATTAGAAGCGCTGCTGTAGAATGATGGAAGGAGATACTTAGGGATGCCCCGGGATATTGACCTGCTCGTCCATAGGTGGTTCTCTCTGATTGGGAGAAAGATCTAAAGATGCCAATGTGTTAGGTTGAACTCCAGCAGGAAGACTGGTGGTTCACCAGAGCACACAAGCTTGTTTCTTTGCTGATTCCAAGGAGTGGAGCTGCTCTTTTGCATTCTTGCTGCTGCTGGCACCTCATAGACTCAGAGGGATGGATACGTGTGCTGTGCTTTAAGTAGAAGCTCTGCATTTCCCCACAAACGCGAGCAGCCCATGCCCCCTTCCCCCTAGGGCCTGAGGCGCTCTGATCCCTCTCCCCACGGCTGCCCTGACTGCCACAGCCTATCCCAGGTTGCCCGGGTGAAATGGGCCAGAGAGGAAGCGGTAGTCACTGCGAGCGGAGCGGCCTGTCCCTGCTGGGCAGGAAACCTAGAGTGATGAATGGGGCCGGATGAAGTCATCCTGCTCCTCCAATCAGGCTGCTCCAGAGAGAGCCAGGGGCCTCTGCAGATCCAGCCGGCTGCCGGCTGCTCTCATGTACCTTTAGACAGAGGCTGTGAGTCTGGGAGTGGAGTGGGGGGGGTGGGTGTGAGCCGCCCGCTCCGGCTCCTGTGTAGGCCTCAGTCAGTCTGAATGTTATTGCAAGGTGAGTGGCTTCACCGGGCGTATTCCTCTCCCTCTGCGTTCCCGGCCTTGCCTGCCGGGATCTGGCTTTGTGGCCCTGGCACCTCCTTGCACAGCACCTTCTGCTTCCATCTGAGGGCCTGTCCCTTCTTCTTGAGGTTCTCACACCCGCGCCCCACCGCCCCCCAGCCTTCTCCCCTCCTGCTACCCCCAGCACTTGCTCAGCACCCTCCAGCTGGCCTCTTCCCACGAGCTCCCCTCGCCCTGACCTGTGGGTACCAATTGGCCCGGTGATGGGAGGGCAGGGCCTTCATCTCTGTGAGCTCTCCCCCAGCAGGGGGAGCCCTGGCGAGACCTGCACTTAACTCCTGGGAAGAAGGGCCCCCTGACTCAGCCCGAAGTGGGCGTCTGTGGGAACACGGGCAGGCCCCCGACGTGCGGGGGCGACCCCAAGGCTCTTTGCTCTCCGCCCCGAGCCGAGGAGGTCCCGGGGCCAAAGCTTGGAAATAGGTCTCTCATTTCCCCTGACCTTCAGAGGGGCTGTCTGTCCTTTGCGGGTGGACCTTTGTGACTCTGCCTTTTCTCTCTGGACGGCACCGCTGCCCCTTAGGCCAAGCCGCGATCATGGAGCCGGCTGATATGGCGACAGCAAAGGTAGGATGGAAATGCTGCCGGCCGCACTGTGCGTAAGTGGCTTCGCTTGGCGAGTTCTACCTTCGGTTCACTTCTCTCTCCCCTCCTGTCCCTCAGCCCGTCCCTCCGGGAGAGCACCCAGGGGCCGTGTCAGAGTGGAGGGAAATGGTGCAAGAGTGAGGACCTGCAGAGGGGAGGCAGGCGGGGCCCTCCAGTGCACTCGCCTCACCTCTGTGCGCCTGGAAGCCTGGCGGGTGGGGGCGGTGGCCTGTGACTGTGGTCGGGCTGACCCGTGTGTGTGCGTGTGTCTTTCTTATTAGCGTTGCCTCGGTTTTCCTTGACCTTTATCCTGTGTCCTTTCTGTCGCCCTTCCCCCTTATCTCCTTGCCTCCTCCCCGCACTGCAGTGCTGTCTTAGCCAGTCTCTGCCGCCTCGACACGCTCTTTTCACCTTCCTTTGCTCCTCTTTTCCCTCTGCCTGCTGTATAAGGACCGGGTGGGGTTGACGTGGGCTGGACGGTCTTGAGAGCAGAGACTGCCTGTCATCCTGCAGCAAATGCTGGCCTTGGGATTGGCGAGGGGTTTGGCTCTGAGTGGTGGAGGTGGCGGCTGCCCCTCCCACCACTCGTCTGATGCCCTAGTGGAAGTGCGGGTCTGGGCATCTAGGAAGTCGTGCCCGGTGCTGTGTCGTGGGGACCCTGTAAGCACGCTAGAGGGCGTCCCTGAGATTGGTTTCTAATCTCCCCTGACTCCTGCTAGCAATTTGCAATTTGTTTTTCTGTGTGTTTTTTCCCCAAACAAGGAGCTTGAGCCATTAAGCGTGGATGGGGGCGCTAAGGAGGCTGAGGGTGTAAGCCCCTGTGGTCCTTCCAGAACATGTCAAGGCTTGGTTTGGGGGCCTTCCTCTTTAGCCGATGACAGGGTCTCCTTTCTCTCAGAGATGGAAGATTGGACGAGGCTCAGACTTCTGGAGCAGGTTGGGTACCCCATGTACTTGTGGAAGAGAGAGGGAGGTAGGAGCTCCAGCCGGCAACAGTGCTCTGGGCAGTAATGTGTTAAAGTGGTTAGTTCTCAGCCCCTTCCTCCTACTTCCACATGCTGTGTGCTCTGATCCAAGTTACTTAACCTCTCTGGGCTTTCATCTCTTCGTCTGCATAAAGGTGAAAATGACACGCATGTGTTGTTTTAATGAGCTTAGATTCTGTCAGATACTTCCTTTTTCTTGCAGATAGGAGCTAGGGAGAGCAAAACTGAATGAGAACAGGCCTCCCTGGATTCTCAGACCACATTGCCCGCCTCAGCACCCCCATCTTTCCTGTCTCTTTCCTTCCTTCCACAAACATTTGAGCACCCATATTGAGCATGCATGGTGCAAGGTACTGTACCCCCTTGGCTGTGTGCTGTGGCAGCCGTGGGAGCAGGCATCTGCAACTGTGTTTGGATCCAAAACAGTGTGCTCCAAGCAGTTTGCTGTCTGGCTGTAATGATGCTCTCTGTGATGTCAAGTGTCATCTCTCGCCAGGCTTACCTCTTACAAACCTGCTAGTCAACTAGCTCTTACAGTTATAAGTGGTTTGGGATCAATCAGCCAGCTGTCAAGGGGCTGTGGTGGTGAGTGCTCTGGGAAAGGTGTGGTTTGCAGGGGTGGGAGAGTTATTACACAGTTAGTTTGGAGATTTGTGTTTGCATTTGCCTATGGAGGTAGAAACGGAAAGGGCTTCATTTTTCTTGGGTTCTTGCCCTGCCTTTGTCTAGATTGTGGATTATCTAATCAGGCAAACAAACAAACAAACAAACAAACCTTGGAGCTGAACCATTCCTGAGGCTAACATTTGTGTTCCGGACCTTGACCACAGAGGGAATCTGATTGGTCAGTGAAACAGACAACATTTAACCCTAACGTTAATTCTTTTTCTTTAACCTTTTCTAGCCCAAATCTTTTGGCGAGAGTGTAGTTCAAGTGTTTTCAATCTGGGTCCATGAACCATTAAGGTCCTTGGATGGACTTTAGGAGAGGGTCCAGGAACTTCAATCATTTGTAGACAGAATTTCCTATCTCTGTATTTTTCTGGAAAGAATATTCACAGCTCTCATCAGATCTTAGAGGGCTCATAACTCAGGAAACTTTAAAACTCTTTTAACTCCCATAAAGAGTCTGCTTGGATTTTGCAACCCAGCGACAAAGAAAACCTGTACGTTGTGGTTGGCACACTGACACTGGAGGATGCTGTACACATGAAGGAACCATGGAGAAAAGTTTATAGTGTGACTCCCTGGGAGCTGATGTCATTTTTAAATGTCTTGTTATTCTTTAGTCACTAAGTTGTGTCCGACTCTTTTGCAACCCCATGGAGCGTAGCCCACCAGGCTCCTTTGTCCATGGATTTCCCAGGCGAGAATACTGGAGTGCATAGCCATTTCCTTCTCCAGGGATCTTCCCTACCTAGGGATCAAACCCAAGTCTCTTGTGTCTCCTGGATTGGCAGGCAGGTTCTTTACCCTCTGAGCCACCTGGGAAGACCTTAAAATGTCTAAATACATGTAAATGCATCTCCCTTACCTTTCCTCTGTAATATCTGATCTCCTGTTCCCTGGATCCCTTCAGCTCCCAATATATTGGGTTCAATTTATTGTTGTTGTCAAGTTGCTAAATTGTGTCTGACACTTTGCAATCCCATGGGCTATAGCCCACCCGGCTCCTCTGTTGAATTACTCCCCAGTGAAATAACTTTTGGCGGAAGGTGTGTGGTCACTTGATGAGAGCCCTGCCTATTTAGACTATATTCAGTTCCTGGAGGTGGGCTTTTAGAGGTGTGACTTCATTTCTGGGTATCTGCATTATTGCGTTGAGATGGTGCTACTCTTTTTCTAAGGTTGCAGTTTCAGACTGGGGTCATTGGATGTCCCAACATGACTGTTAATATAAGTAGATGATAAATTGTGTCCTGAGAGTTTCCATTTCAGCCTTGAGAAAACAGGTTGATAAGCATTCATTAATCCATTCACTCAACAAATGTTTATTAAATGCCGATTATACGCCCGCAGAGATTCAATATGTGGAAGTTTTTGATGAATAACACAGTATCAGTGTGAGCACTTAGTTCCTCATGGGTTCTTGGGGAGGACAGATGAATAGACAGATTATGGTGGCACAAAGGTAATAAGGGTTGTAATAGAAGCTCAGGTCACCAGGAAAGCACAAAAGAACTATTGGATGTTGCCTGTGCCGGCATCAGGGCTTTCTAAAAGAAGTGACATTTGGTCTGAGCCATGGGTGGGAGTTTATTGCGTGGACAAGGGGGGAGAGATGGTCTGGTTATAATTTGGAGCTGGACAGGTCTGAGTTCAAATGCTGGCAGTCGTGTTTTCTGGCTCAGTGAACTTGAGTGAGTTATCTTGACTTTTCCTAATCTGTTTCTTCCTTTGTAAATGAGGGCGATGTCATCCCCTCACAGG
>SJYX01009261.1:132883-152210 GCA_006410675.1 Oreotragus oreotragus | reverse complement strand
GTAGCCCACCAGGCTCCTTTGTCCATGGATTTCCCAGGCGAGAATACTGGAGTGCATAGCCATTTCCTTCTCCAGGGATCTTCCCTACCTAGGGATCAAACCCAAGTCTCTTGTGTCTCCTGGATTGGCAGGCAGGTTCTTTACCCTCTGAGCCACCTGGGAAGACCTTAAAATGTCTAAATACATGTAAATGCATCTCCCTTACCTTTCCTCTGTAATATCTGATCTCCTGTTCCCTGGATCCCTTCAGCTCCCAATATATTGGGTTCAATTTATTGTTGTTGTCAAGTTGCTAAATTGTGTCTGACACTTTGCAATCCCATGGGCTATAGCCCACCCGGCTCCTCTGTTGAATTACTCCCCAGTGAAATAACTTTTGGCGGAAGGTGTGTGGTCACTTGATGAGAGCCCTGCCTATTTAGACTATATTCAGTTCCTGGAGGTGGGCTTTTAGAGGTGTGACTTCATTTCTGGGTATCTGCATTATTGCGTTGAGATGGTGCTACTCTTTTTCTAAGGTTGCAGTTTCAGACTGGGGTCATCGGATGTCCCAACATGACTGTTAATATAAGTAGATGATAAATTGTGTCCTGAGAGTTTCCATTTCAGCCTTGAGAAAACAGGTTGATAAGCATTCATTAATCCATTCACTCAACAAATGTTTATTAAATGCCGATTATACGCCCGCAGAGATTCAATATGTGGAAGTTTTTGATGAATAACACAGTATCAGTGTGAGCACTTAGTTCCTCATGGGTTCTTGGGGAGGACAGATGAATAGACAGATTATGGTGGCACAAAGGTAATAAGGGTTGTAATAGAAGCTCAGGTCACCAGGAAAGCACAAAAGAACTATTGGATGTTGCCTGTGCCGGCATCAGGGCTTTCTAAAAGAAGTGACATTTGGTCTGAGCCATGGGTGGGAGTTTATTGCGTGGACAAGGGGGGAGAGATGGTCTGGTTATAATTTGGAGCTGGACAGGTCTGAGTTCAAATGCTGGCAGTCGTGTTTTCTGGCTCAGTGAACTTGAGTGAGTTATCTTGACTTTTCCTAATCTGTTTCTTCCTTTGTAAATGAGGGCGATGTCATCCCCTCACAGGATTGTTGTGAGGATTAAATACCTTCGGTAAAATGCCTGCACATCGGAGATGTTCACTGGCCAGTCGTGAGGCAGAAGCATGCAGCAAAGCCCAGGTCACCATGAGTACCTGTGCCTGATTGGCGCACAGGATGCGTGTGGAAGATGGGAGGCAGATGATGAAACTGGTGAAGGAAGAGTTAACCCATCAGGACAGCCTTAGCCCTGTGTAAATACTGGGAGCAATTGAAGGACTTTATTAAGATAGCCTCAGGTCTGCTTTTGCAAAAATGTTCTTTGACTGCAGGGTAGACAGATCATTAGAATTTTCATTTTGTGCCCTCTCTGACAATTCTATGTTTTCCACGTCTGTCTTCCCCAACTCGTGTGCTAAGTTGCTTTAGTCGGGTCCAGTTCTTTGCGACCCCATGGACTATAGCCCGTCAGGCTCCTCTGTCCACGGGATTTTTCCAGAGGAGAATACTGGAGTGGGTTGCCATGTCCTCCTCCAGGGGATCTTCCCAACCCAGGTTATCGAACCTGCATCTCTTACGTCTCCTGCATTGGCAGGCAGGTTATTTACCACTAGCACCACCTGGGAAGCCCCAGAACTGATGTGACGTTATGCCTAATTAAATGGGAGGCAGGACAGGAGGCATGTAGGAACGAACCCAGGTCTCTGACTGGGTGGTGCCATCTATTGGGATAGGCTCAGGAGTCATGGTCAGGAGGAGATATAGAAGGACAATGCGGAGTTTCATTTGTTGGTCTGGCTCTGAGGTACCCATGGGACATAGAGGTGAAGGTATTCAGGAAAAATTGGGAATTTGTATGAGCGCCCAGGGGAGTGGTCATAGCTGTACACGTGTATATTTGGGAGGCACAGTCTTAGCTCCAGGACATTGTTCAAACAGTCAGGGCTGGATTAGGTCCTTATAAGAAGAACAGTTGTAGCTCTCTGCGTGTAGATGGATGTTAACTGGACTTACTGTAGTGATCTCTTTTAGTACCTACATACACGGAGCCTGATAGGCTACAGTCCATGGGATCACAAAGAGTCGGACACGACTGAGCGACTTCACTCACTCACTCACTACATGGCACTATTATGTTGTACTTCTGAAATTATCATAATGTTACATGTCAATTATATCTCAATTAAAAAATACTAGATTAGGAACCTCTGTGACCCAGACAGCCCCCTAGGACTGGAGATTGGACTGGAGAAGCTTTCAGATTTTGCATCAGCCGTTAACGAGGCGGAGGCCCTCTTTCACGTGCAGTGTGAGATCTTGGAACTGAGAAGCCCTTCTTCATAGGAGAGTCTGAGCTTTGTGGGTTTTGTAGAGAAATTGAAAAGTGTTGAGGGACTGACCCAGAATTGCCACATATTTTTTTTTTTAACCCATAAAAGGTAACAACAGGACTAAACTGAACTAAAATGTAGAAACTACCACTACCACCGTTTGTGATGGGTTGGCCGAAAGGTCAGTTTGGGGTTTTCTGTTCCAGCTTATGGAAAAACCCAGATGAACTTTTTGCCAACCCAGTATTTAGTGAGGATTTAAACACAAAATTTTAAGGGATGAATTATTAAAAATTAAAGATTCAGTATATTTAGTTTTGGGGAGCTTAACCACATTGCCGTTTTTTCTCACTTGTCTGTGGATCTGCGTGGATACATCACGGTGCAGGCTAGCACTTGGGCGCTCCTGAAGCAGCACAGGTAACTGGGGGCTGAGTTACGGGAGGACACAGGTGCATTTACTGAGGACCCCTGCAACCTTGGCTCTTCGGTTCACATATGATTATGCCGGTCTCCTGTCTGTCGTGATCTTAAGAGAGTATCGTAGGTATAGCAGCCTGAATCATCTTTGAACATTTAATTTTCAGCTTTAAGATGCTGATGAGAAAATATCCTGATGTAGGAAGTGAAACTTCAGAATGCATCCTTTTAGACACTGCCTGCTCCATCCAAATAAACCTGTATTTATTGGCAGCGAACGTAGCAATATGTTCCGAAGGCACTATTTCTAGACACCTGTCATGCAAAGAGGAAGTTCTGGTCTCCATAGAGGATGATGACAAATATTGGATCCTTTTTCTGGCTAACTCTTTTGAATTAAGGCCATACTAATCAAGAAATAATTATCACAGATTTAATATAGGCTTAGCTGAGAACATTCACCGTTACTCATTAGTTGATTGAAAAATTGGCGTAATGATTACAAACCTGTCTTCATTTTGAAAAACAGAAGTACTCTGCCGTTCTGATTAGCTGTGTCTCTCTAATGGGACTTATTGCTTTAAACTTTATGTTCGATTTATTATAACTACTTATTGCCCATGCCTTGTGTTCCTTATTAGCTTATGAGCTCTTAGAGCTCAAGAATGATATTGGATTGGTCATTGAAGTATCATCTTGGTTTGCCTGGGTTATGAACACATTAGCCACTCAATGAGTACAGTTATTGTTGAATAAATAAATAAATAGCTGAGTGACCTAACAGAAATATCACAAAATAAAACCACCCAAACATCTCCAAAAAAATAGGAAGCGTGAGAAACTTTGGCCAGGAAGCGTAGAAATGGAACCTGTGGTTCTTTTGCAGTGGGTAGTGATGGTCTTCGGTCCCTGGTTGAGAATAAGCAAAATGAGGGTTAAAAAGTGTTGAGCACTTACTCGATATGATTTCACGCCTTGTGTCACTGTCATGGATTGTTGACCTCATCGCTTTTTTATAGATAGAGCCGAGGCGTAAGTGACTTGCTTAGGGTCACGCGGCTTGTTCAGTACGGATTTGAACTCAAGTCTAGCTTCAGAATCCTCGTGCTGAACCACAAAACCATATCTCCAGGACTGGTGGCAGGCCCGTGCCAGTTAAGAATGCAGCTTTTCTCTGCTGGTCCTTCTCAACAAGCAAGCAGTTTCTCTGCCAGCAAGAGATTCTTGTCTTGTCCTTGGCCTGGAGACTTCCACTGTGAAAATGAGTTAACACTTGATTCAGCTGTCTGTTAATGGCAGTTCTCATATGTCACTTAGTTGAGAAAGGAGGAATCTCCATTTGGTGGGAGGAGAGCAGGAAGCAGCTGGCTGTGGGTGTGTGGGTGCTCGGGCTCCCTCCCTGAGAAAACCTGAGGATGTTGATGCGCATCCTCCAGGATCCCTGACACCATCAGTCACCCCGAATTTCTCCAGATTATAAACCAGGAAGGAGCAGGGGCGGTAAATAGAAATCTGCCTTGTTTCTTCCATCTGGCAGCAGACGTTTCCTTTTGTTATGAGTGTAATTAGAATGAGGAGTGAAATGAGGCCACGGTCCCCTCTCCTGGGGGGTGGGATTTCTCCGAGGTGTGCGATGTCTTCCCGGACAGGAGGGCATTTACCTCCTAGAGGCCGCCCTTCTGTCTAGCAGCAGCAGGAGTTGTGATCCAGGGCCCGCTAATGAAAGAGTTGTTGTTGTTTCGTCATTAAATTGTGTCCTACTCTTTTGTGACCCCATGGACGGAAGCCCACCAGATTCCTCTGTCCACGGGATTCTCCAGGCAAAAATCCTGGAGTGGGTTGCCATTTTCTCCGCCAGGGGATCTTCCCAACTCAGGGATCGAACCTGCAAGTCCTGCATTGGCAGGCGGATTCTTTATCACTGAGCCGCCAGGGAAGCCCCTGATGAGAGAGCCCTGCAGGTAAAGCAGCGCTGAGTCAGGCAGGCCGGTTTGGAAAGCAGGGAGGGACTTCGGAGGAAAAGTGGAAGGCAGGATAAAGAGCAGGAGGCCAGTCCCCTTTGGGGTTTTCATTGCCATACAGAGCGGGGCCCAGAATGGCCCTGTCTCCTTTCATCGAGCCTGGAAGTAATCATGGAGAGGGGATGTCAAGAGCTGCTTCGGCAGACAGGGAGGGAGAACTTAACTGGCTCCCCTGCCCAGGAGAGCAGGGGCGGCAGCTCCCGTCCTGGCCTGGATTAGAGGGAGAGGGGCCTGGGCTGGAGACAGTTTTAAGGCCCTTGTGGTTTCTGGGCACAGGGCTTTGCTCCCTAGCTTTTGCCGTCTTCACCCCACCTTATCTCCGGGTTGGGAGTAGGATCAGAACGAGGCCTCCCAGGGCCTCAGTTTCTCCTTCCATGGTTTAGTCACACCTCACTGGGTTGTTGTGAGAACCCCAGACCTAACGCACGGGAGGCTGTCCTCGCTTGGACAGACATCCCTGTGTGGAATCCCGAGCCGCCCACCTCCATCCCATCTCCCTCCCTCCTCTCTGGTCCCGATGAAGAGGGGGTGGGATGAAGCCTACCAGAGCTTGGCTTTGACCTTGTCCATCTTGTTGGTTGCCTGGAGGAACCTTCTGGATTAGCAGATTGTGAAGGAGAAGCAAAGAAGGCTAGGGTTGGGGGGCGGGGAGGTCTGTCCAGCACCCTAAGCAAATCCCTGGGGTGCAGAGGCAGAAGGAAGTGTCCTTCAAATGATCAGAGACTGGCTGGCCTTCCCCACAAGCCTCTCTACCCCAGCTACTCCGTGGCCTGAGCCGCCCCTCCCTAGAGTGGCCCGCGGGGCTTGGGGGCAGAGGACCGCGCACTGGAGGGGTGGGGCGGGCTCAGGAGGCTCCAGGCTGGGTGCCGACGGACCAGAGGGCAAGGCCGATGCCTGCAGTCCACACCGTCACCCCAGAGCCAGTGAGTAACAGTGGCAGAGGGTGGGGAGAGGAGAGTGGAGGCGTGGGGGCAGGGAGGAATGGAGGAGGGACGGGGAAGTGGTGGGGAGCACCTGATGGGCGCAGCTCTGGCCATCTGCCGTCCCCTCACACGGCCTCTGTTGACCGCAGCGTGGAATTCTGGCTGGAGGACGAGGTGTGAGGCTTGTTGAAGTGTTCAGGGCGCTCCCCCTCCCCCCGCTGCTTCTCTCCTAGCTTCCTGACCTCCAAAATGCACCTTAAATATAACACTCTGGGCGCCTGACGACTCCCCCTGCCTGAGCGCGGAGCTCTCTGTCTCCCCAGCGTGTGACTGCAGCATTGCTCTGCCCCAGTTTTTGCCAGCTCCTGGAGGCTTGTGGCTCTACCCTGCATCTGCGGCGCTCCTCAGGAGCAGGGGCAGAGCGAGGGCAGCGCAGATCCGAGAGCAAGAGAGAGGCAGGCCTGCGGGGACCACGTTGTCCATCTATTTTCTGCTCCAGATACGCTCCCCTCCCAGTGACTTCCCAAGGTCGTGAAGAGGCTCTGCTGCCGGAAAGAGGAAAGAGCCGCCGGTGGGGAGGTGGGAGTCACGGGGCTGAGTTCTCCCTTGGGCTCACAGATGCAGGGCGTCCCTTGGCTGGGGGCCTTGGGTGTCCGGTTATTGGTCACCAGCTGTGTGCTCTGGTTGAAAGGCCCCTCTCACCATTCTGGCCCTGACTCACAGACGAGGCAGAAAGTCCAGTTGTGATATTGTCGGGTTAGCAGAGGAACAGCACGAGGGTGGGTGAGACCTCAGGCTCCTGGGGGCCAGGAGGGAGCCAGGGCAGCTAAAATCAGAAAGGAAGTGTTTTCCAGCCTTCATTCCAAACCCAGTAACATTTGAAAGGAACCATTGTAGCCAGAAGCTTAGAGTCAGGTAAACCAACCTTCTTCTTCTGTGAACCGAACCTTGGGCACACAGCCAACTTGTGAATATTTGTGAGACTGGGAAGATCAATTTTTTGAACTGAGATTTAGGAAAATGCATATAACACAAAAGGTTGTCATTGTCAGTCCTTCCGCCACCACCTCCTGCCCTTTCATCAAGTCTGTTCACAAAAATAGACAAAGGCTGGTGCCAGGTGAACACAGCTGTACCTCTTACCCATCCTGCTGAGCACACTGTCCTCCCACCCTGTGGCGGTGACCACCTCCCTAAATGTTGGCTGTGTCATCCCCGTGACTTTGTTTTATAGGTACAGAGTATCTCTTTATACAGAGTCTCTATCTATATGGCTATGAGATGTCTGGCTTCAGTTTATCGATCTCAGGCTTCCCTGGTGGTTCAGATGATAGAGAATCTGCCTGCAATGCAGGAGACCTGGGTACAGTGTAGAAGACACCCTGGGTCGGGAAGATCCCCTGGAGAAGGGAATGGCAACCCACTCTAGTATTCTTGCCTGAAGAATTCCGTGGACAGATGAGCCTGGCAGGCTACAGTCCATGGGATCACAAAGAGTTGGACAAAACTGTGTGTTACTTGGGCAAAAGTAACACTTTCACTTTTCACTTTCATCTATCTATCGTGTGTTTTATATATATATATATAATCATACTGTAGGTATTTTTCTCTGATTCACCTCCTCTGTTCAACACTTTTCTGAGATTCCCCCATTGTTTGCATGTGACAGTAATTTATACATTTTCTGTATGCTGTTGTTACATACTGGGGCTTCCAGCGTGGCTCCATGGTGAAGATCCCACCTGCCAGTGCAGGAGATGCAGATTTGATCCCTTGATTGGGAAGATCCTGGAGAAAGGAATGGCTACCCATTCCAGTATCCTTGCGTGGAGAATTCCATGGACAGAGGAGCCTGGTGAACTACATACAGTCCATGAGGTCACAAAGAGTTGGATGCCACTGAGCATGCAGGCACGTATTGCTGTATACTATCCCAGGTCAAGAGAATAGCAGTTAATTTTCCTTCCTGTTGTTGATAGACACTTTTTCCCCAGTGTTTTGGTGGGTCCCTGCAAACCATGTTGTCACATTCAGTGCTGTGTGAAGTTTCTCATGTGACCCCTGACTTTAGACGTTAGGGGAGGCATGTCTTCAGCCGGCCTGCATAGTACCAGGTAGTTTCCTTAGGAATCAGACTAACACACACTTGCGTAGCTCCTTTCCAACCCTGATATTGTTAGACTTAGACTTTTTATTTTATCTTATTAAGATTTTTTTTTAATGTGGACCATTTTTTGAAGCCTTCATTGAATTTATTTCAATACTGTTTCTATGTTTGGTTTTTTGGTCTTGAAGCATGTGTGATCTTAGCTCCCCAACCAGGGATCGAATCCTTACCCTCTGCATTCGAAGGTGAAGTCCTAACCACTGGAACACCATGAAAGTCCCTGTTAGATTTTTAAAATTTTACCAATCATCTGGGTATGAGGTGGTATCTCACCGGAGTTTAAATTTGCATTTTCCTAAGTACTCATAAACTTGAGCACCATTTCGTATATTTATTAATCATTTCCTCTTCTGAAAGTGCTTATTCAAATCATTTGTCTGTTTTTCTCATTGTGTTTTTTTCTTATTAATTTATAGAATTTTTAAAATAAACTCTGAATAACTCCAGTTATTACACAGTCCAATTACAAATATTATGCAGTCTTTTCTCAGAAAAATCTTGTCTTTTCTGTGGACAATGCTGATGATCATATGTTCTTAATCTTACTGTGGTTACAGCCTTCCTTTTCTGGACTTTTTTTTTTTTTTTTTTTTTTTTTTAATTGTTTTGGAATTTCTATGAATACTGCACCTCTAAACAAGTCTTATACATGTGTATATTTGTGTATATGTCAATATATACTTTCCTAGTGGCTCAGCAGTAAAAAAATCTGCCTGCAATGCTGGATACGTGGGTTCACTTNTTTTTTTTTTTTTTTTTTTTTTTGGTGAATTGCTTAGGAAATTCTTAGGCAACAATCTGTGTGAGGATCCGTTTGTAATTATGACTTATTGGGGAGATTGTTTTTCCTTCCTCATTCACTCACTGTCAAGGTTGAAGACAGTTTTCCTTTTATATCCTCAGCAGCACCATGCCTTTCAAGTTCACCCTTGTGGTGAGACTTTAGCTGGCAGGACCTGCTTTACCAAGTCTTCTCTTGTACCTCTCAAATTTGCGGACTTTTGGCTTCACATAGGCCTTCCCTGGTGGCTCAGTGGTAAAGAATCTGCCTGCAATGCAGGAGACCCGGCTTCGATCCCTGGGTCGGGAAGAGCCCCTGGAGAAGGAAATGGCCTCACACAAGTGGGCTTTTGACTTTGTCCCTTGTCCAATGTACTCTGTGAGGCCATCAGAACCAAAGCCCAGTTTCACAGGTTCTAAAAATGTATCCTCAAGGCATCCCTTTATTTTTTTGGGTTTCTGCACTCACTACATTTGTGCCTCTAAATATTCTGTTTTGATAGTTCATCAAGCTTTTGAAAATAATTTTTCTTTCTTTGTTAGTGTTTTATTTTATGCAGCATTTTTTAGTTGTTAGCAGGAAGGACCATCAGGATATCTAGTCTACCATACTGCCAGAAATAGAAGCCTTCTGAGTTTAGTTTTTTTTGGAAATTCTTGCCCTTCTTGAAATATGGGTATCGAGGAGCGGCCAGCCAGATTGCAGTCAGGCAGAAACAGGAGAGTCTAACGCACCTGCCTGATCATACACAGATGAATGTAGAATTACATCGGTGCTGACAATTTACCGGTCAGGGAACTTTTCAAACCGTACAAAACAGACTGTCCTCTATGAGAAGATAAAAAAGGGAACATATACTGAATGAGCAAACTCAGGGTGCTCCTCACATCACACACACAGAATGACACGCAAGCCAGCTAACTCATCAGTTAAAAGGAAGAGGAAGCTAGCTTGATTCAGCCTTCCTTTTACCTGTGGCCTGGATTCTTTTTGTTCTGGGACCATGTTAGCCCTTATCATCAGCTTTTCTGATGATGGAGAAGATTTTTCTTTCATCAACATAGATTATGATTGAGAGACTGGATATTGGAGTTGGCCATGCCTGCATTCAAATCCCAAGGTTGCAGCTTGTTGGTTGGTATTAGACAGATCAAGACACTACACTCTAGTTTACCAGGCCTTGTCTTGCACCTCTCCATTAGCTGTATTACCTGGAAGATAATGAGAGTTAACTACTTCATAATGTGTGTGAGGTTTCAGTGAGATAACGCTTGCTCTCAGTAAAGTCTTACTTAATAATTGTGAAGCAAAGGAGAATTTGAAAAATAATAGGTAAAGGGTAAAAGCTAAAGAATTTGAACATTACAACAGTGTTTCTAATGTAATGCTTGGAAAGCTTTGATTCAGGTTTTACGTGTCACCTGCAATCAGAGCGGTTGATGGGCAGAATGAGAGTATTTTCTAAGTGACATTAGCTGAGGGGCTGGGTCACAGGTCCTGGAAAGTCCTTTGAGAGAATTATCTCAGTTGTAAAGAAGAACTGTATGGACTTCTGGAATCTTCTGCATCCGTATAATACCTCGGCTGACAGTATGGCCTAGGGACAAGCTCAAAGAGCTTTAGAAACATAACCGCAGATGTCTTCAGAAGTCTTCTAAGTGTTTCAGTGTGGTGTCCCATATGGGGACTATGGATGGAAAGAAATTCCGTCACCCAAGGATATCTTTACCAGTATTTCTGCAGAACCATCTGGACGCTGGAGAGAGACAACAGTGTTTGAGATAGGTTTGAATGAGGTCACTTCAATTAAACACTGGCTTATCAGACCTCTACTGGGCAAGCATTCCTACTCAACTGGATAAAGCTGAACCCATATACTTCCCTGCCTTCATGGAGCTGACCATCTAAAAGGAGGAAGGCAGATCATGAACAAGTAATTATCTGCACTCTGGTTTTTCTTAAGTGTCACCTTAGAGGGTCAAGTGTAGATGGTGTGCCTATAGCACAAATGGGTATCCTGATTGCTTTCGGGCAAGTGTAGATGGTGTGCCTATAGCACAAATGGATATCCTGATTGCTTTGGGGCAAGTGTAGATGGTGTGCCTATAGCACAAATGGATATCCTGATTGCTTTGGGGCAAGTTACAGGGTGAAGCCTTATTATGGTTCAGTTGACGGTTGCTATGTCATAATTAATCTCCTCTTTGTTCATTCTCACCCATCCACATTACTGACCCAGATAGTCAGTAATCTAGGGGAGGACAAAAAAGAATGGCATGGTCAGAGGAGTTGCTGGGGCTGGAACTCCTGGACCTCAGCTTGGAGGATTGTAAGAAGAGCCATGTCTCCTTTTCCTGGGAGCCCAGTGTTTAAGTTGATGTTGAAAAATCTCAGTCCTGCCTCACCTGATGCTGGGTCTTGTCTGGATCTTCACAGGGCCCCGTATGATGATAAAATGTTTAAATCCTGCACGAGGCCTTTGTGGCCACCTTAAAAGGTTTCCTGGCCCCAGGTGACTGGGGGCGCTGCTGGGCCACCACAAGGAGCTGCCTCATCCTGAGCCCAGAGAGGCAATGTCCCCAGCAGGGAAGAGAACTGAGAGTTCTGAGTGCTGTGAACTGCTGGGGACCTCACAGTCCTGTGCCTGCCCGTCTTGCTGGGGAAGGGCGAGGACTCTATTTAAGGTGGTGCCAGGCAGCTCACCTGCCTTAGGACACCAAGGCAGCTGGCCTCTTAAGTTGGTTCGGCTTCAGATTCTGGGCTTACCGAGAGCCTGGGGTCCGTGCCCCCCTCCCGTTTCTGGCGTGGGGCATTTTAACCCTTTGATGGATGCCCAGGGAAGCACTTGTTCTCAGACCTTTCTGCCCTGTCCTCTTCCTTCTCCGGCATCCACATCGCTCCCCCACCCTCTCCCTGACTTTCCGTCCCATCCTGCCATCCTGGGACAAAACGTGTGCTGTGTCTTTAAATGGGCGGAAGTGGCTGGCAGGGCTTTGCTTGGGTACTGCATTGATTAGGAGATTATATGGAGCTGCGGGAGCTGCCGCCTGGGGGAAGAGAGGTGCAGGTTCTACTTGTTTTTGCTTTCCTCCCGGGGCTCTGCTTGGGGTCCTTTCCCTAGGCTGCTCCGAGCTGGCGTGAGGAGAGGGTGGGAGGGTAGCCGGCCAGCCTGCCTGTTGACAGCAACTCCAGGGCTTGTTCTGCAGCCTTGCCAGCCGTGCCCATCCTCATCAGAAACTGGCAGTGGCAGCGGCCACTCGGGCGGGCGGGCAGGCAGCTCCAGCCCCGGGCTGGGTTTGCAGAAGCTGTCCTTTGCCTCTTCGCCCAGCTTTCAGCTGGGAACAGGGAGGGAGAGAAAACAGTGGAATACTTCTTCTGGCTGGCGCTGCCTCTCTCTGTGTCTGTCTCTCTATCTTGCCTTTCTCTTTCTGGGTTCAAGTCACATTTCATGGGATTCTGTTCTTTTTGGGACTTCGTCATCTTTTCAAATATGTCCTGGGACCTTCGGAGCTGTGCCCGGGATGCTAAGAACACGGTCAGTGGATTATCGTGACTGTACTAATGAAAGGATTCAAGCTGTCCTGGTGAGTAGAGCAGGGAACAGGCAGCTCCCCCTGCCGCTGTCTTTCTTCACCCCAGTGTTTCCTGCCCCCCCCCTCCCCTGCTCTCCCCCAGCACCTCCGTGTCCTCAGGAGAGGTCTGCTTCAGATAGGCCCCCTCTTCCGAGCTGGGTATCAAGGGGTAAAGGTGGGTCCACACACTCTGCAAAGTTGGGTTGCCCTCTCTGGCTCACCCCCCAGCTTCTGCACCGCTGCAGTATTTTCTGCCAGCCTCTTCCTGGGGAAGGCGTTTGGTGGAAGTTGAGGGGCTGTGAAGAGAATCAAACTACAGCTGAAAAAGAGGCTTCAACTTCGAGGGGGCCGAGGGCTGGTGAACGCTGAGGGAACTGGATAAAGACTGGATAAAGAAACCTTTCACAGGATCCCGTATGTCCGCATTAAGCTGGTGGTGCAGACTTTCTTTACCCGACAGCATCCCAGGGGGCCCTATCCCCCTGCTCCTCTGGCAAGATGTGTATAAGAGACAGACCTGCTGCTGAGTCCCTCTAGTGTATTTTCATTTCAGTTACTGTATTCTTCTGCTCTGTTTGACTCTTCTGTATATCTTCTAACTCTTAACTTTTCACTATTTTCCTCTCTTCTTCTCCCAAGTTCTTTATCTTTATGATCTTTACCTTAAACTTTTTATTGGGTAGACTGCCTTTTTCCACTTACCTTCTGGGGTTTTATCCTGTTCCTTCATTTGGAACATGTTCCTTTGTTCCCTCATTTGTGGCCTAATTTGTTTTTATTTCTATGTACCTGGTTGGTTGGTAGTATTTCCTGACTTTGGAGAAGCAGCCTTTTGTAGGAGACATCCAGGGCATCCCAGCAGTGCTCTCCCCTCTGGTCATCAGTGCTGTATGCTCCAGGGGTGCCCCCTATGTGGGCCCTTATGCTGTGGTGGGATGACTACTGTGGGTGGTCTGGTAGGTGTGGCTGGCCCCTAGTCTGGTTGATTGCCAGGCCCTGCCTTGTATGGAGGCTGCCAGCTGGTGGTTTGCAGGGTTGGGTCGAGGCAGTTGTCTGTGGAACCCTGAGGAAGGGGCTCCTGGACTAGTGCTGGCTCACTGATGGGCAGAGCTGGGTTCTGGGGCTGGGGGCTGGAGGTGGTGGAGGTGCAGGGCTGAGATTTCTAATTTTAATGTCAGCCTGCTGGTGGGTGGGGTTGCTTTCTGATACAACTGGTTGAGGGTTCTGGAGTGTCCCGCAGCTGGTGCTGGCTCATTGGTGAGTAAGGCTGGATCCCACAGTGGCTGGCTGAGGGGGTTCAAGATGTCCTAGAGCTGGTATTGTCCTGCTGGTGGGTGGGGGATGGTCGAGAGGGTGCTGGGGCTTAGTGTTGGCTCACTAGTGGGCAGAGCTGTGTCTTGGGGTCTCTGGCTGCAGGGCCTGGGGGTCACAAAGCTAGTGTTAGCCCACTGGGGCTGTCTTGGGGCTGCTGCATGAGGGTCCCAAGGTATGCCAGAAGTGGTGTCCACCTGCTGGTGGGCAGTATTAAGGCCCAAGGGATCCTGGGGCTGGTGCCACCCGTGGAAGAGTGTAGCCAGATCCTAGGGCTGGTGCTGACCTGCTGTCAGGCAGAACCAGCTCCTGAATTCTCTTGCTACAAGGGACTCGGAACTGGTGGCAGGATGGCGATGGGGGTTTAGGAGGTGGGGACGGGGGCCCAGGGGCCCAGGGTGCCCTGGGGCTAGTGTTAGCTTTCTTGGTGGGTGGAGCTATGTCTTGAGATTTCTGGGTACAGGACCCTGGGGGTCCTGGATTTAGCTGCTGTAGGTCTGCTAGTGGGTGGGGCAGCACCCTGAGATAGCCAGCTACAGGGTCCAGGGTGTTCCAAAGCTTGCTTTGGCCCATTGGTGGGTGGGGTAGATATCGGATTGACTGACTGAGGGATCCAAGGTGTCTCAGAGCCAGGGCTGACCTGCTGGTAGGTGGGGCCTGGGCCCAGGAGATCCTGGAGCTGGTGTTAGCCTGCTGGTGGGTGCGTTTGGTCCTGTCATGGTAGGCTGTGGGCCTGTGGTGGTCCTGGGGCTGGTGTCTGCCCACTGATGGGTGAGGCCAGGGCCCAGAGGTCTTGATGTCCATTGGCGTGTGAGGTTGGCCCCCAGATTAGTGCTGGTTCATTGTCAGGTGGGCCCAGGGGTCAGGAGGTCTTGAGGTTGGTTCCAGAACACTGGTAGGCAGAGCTGGGTTCTAGGTCTCTGCTTGCAGGGCCCTGGGGGTCCTGGGGCTGGTGCTGGTGCCCTGGCATGTGGGGCCAGGTGCTGCACCCTCTGGTGGACAGTGTAGTATTCTGGGGCCGCTGTGGGCTCAGGGGGTCTTAGGGCAGTGTGCCTGACAGTAGATGGGACTGTTTCCCCACCTGGCCAGGTGTTTGGCCCGAGGCAACTCGACACTGGTGTTGATGGGCTAGTGGCAGGTCTGGGTCCTAGTTCTAGTCAGCTAGAGGGAGGATTTCAAAGCGGCCCTTGCCAGCACCAGTGTTCGCATGGTGGAACGAGCTCCTCAGAATGGCTGCTGCCAGTTTCTGTGGCCCCAGGGTGAACTCCATGGCCTTCTGCCTCTGCGGGAAGGCCTTCCCTGGTGGCTCAGTGGTAAAGAATCTGCCTGCAATGCAGGAGACCCGGCTTCGATCCCTGGGTCGGGAAGAGCCCCTGGAGAAGGAAATGGCCTCACACAAGTGGGCTTTTGACTTTGTCCCTTGTCCAATGTACTCTGTGAGGCCATCAGAACCAAAGCCCAGTTTCACAGGTTCTAAAAATGTATCCTCAAGGCATCCCTTGATTTTTTTGGGTTTCTGCACTCACTACATTTGTGCCTCTAAATATTCTGTTTTGATAGTTCATCAAGCTTTTGAAAATAATTTTTCTTTCTTTGTTAGTGTTTTATTTTATGCAGCATTTTTTAGTTGTTAGCAGGAAGGACCATCAGGATATCTAGTCTACCATACTGCCAGAAATAGAAGCCTTCTGAGTTTAGTTTTTTTTGGAAATTCTTGCCCTTCTTGAAATATGGGTATCGAGGAGCGGCCAGCCAGATTGCAGTCAGGCAGAAACAGGAGAGTCTAACGCACCTGCCTGATCATACACAGATGAATGTAGAATTACATCGGTGCTGACAATTTACCGGTCAGGGAACTTTTCAAACCGTACAAAACAGACTGTCCTCTATGAGAAGATAAAAAAGGGAACATATACTGAATGAGCAAACTCAGGGTGCTCCTCACATCACACACACAGAATGACACGCAAGCCAGCTAACTCATCAGTTAAAAGGAAGAGGAAGCTAGCTTGATTCAGCCTTCCTTTTACCTGTGGCCTGGATTCTTTTTGTTCTGGGACCATGTTAGCCCTTATCATCAGCTTTTCTGATGATGGAGAAGATTTTTCTTTCATCAACATAGATTATGATTGAGAGACTGGATATTGGAGTTGGCCATGCCTGCATTCAAATCCCAAGGTTGCAGCTTGTTGGTTGGTATTAGACAGATCAAGACACTACACTCTAGTTTACCAGGCCTTGTCTTGCACCTCTCCATTAGCTGTATTACCTGGAAGATAATGAGAGTTAACTACTTCATAATGTGTGTGAGGTTTCAGTGAGATAACGCTTGCTCTCAGTAAAGTCTTACTTAATAATTGTGAAGCAAAGGAGAATTTGAAAAATAATAGGTAAAGGGTAAAAGCTAAAGAATTTGAACATTACAACAGTGTTTCTAATGTAATGCTTGGAAAGCTTTGATTCAGGTTTTACGTGTCACCTGCAATCAGAGCGGTTGATGGGCAGAATGAGAGTATTTTCTAAGTGACATTAGCTGAGGGGCTGGGTCACAGGTCCTGGAAAGTCCTTTGAGAGAATTATCTCAGTTGTAAAGAAGAACTGTATGGACTTCTGGAATCTTCTGCATCCGTATAATACCTCGGCTGACAGTATGGCCTAGGGACAAGCTCAAAGAGCTTTAGAAACATAACCGCAGATGTCTTCAGAAGTCTTCTAAGTGTTTCAGTGTGGTGTCCCATATGGGGACTATGGATGGAAAGAAATTCCGTCACCCAAGGATATCTTTACCAGTATTTCTGCAGAACCATCTGGACGCTGGAGAGAGACAACAGTGTTTGAGATAGGTTTGAATGAGGTCACTTCAATTAAACACTGGCTTATCAGACCTCTACTGGGCAAGCATTCCTACTCAACTGGATAAAGCTGAACCCATATACTTCCCTGCCTTCATGGAGCTGACCATCTAAAAGGAGGAAGGCAGATCATGAACAAGTAATTATCTGCACTCTGGTTTTTCTTAAGTGTCACCTTAGAGGGTCAAGTGTAGATGGTGTGCCTATAGCACAAATGGGTATCCTGATTGCTTTCGGGCAAGTGTAGATGGTGTGCCTATAGCACAAATGGATATCCTGATTGCTTTGGGGCAAGTGTAGATGGTGTGCCTATAGCACAAATGGATATCCTGATTGCTTTGGGGCAAGTTACAGGGTGAAGCCTTATTATGGTTCAGTTGACGGTTGCTATGTCATAATTAATCTCCTCTTTGTTCATTCTCACCCATCCACATTACTGACCCAGATAGTCAGTAATCTAGGGGAGGACAAAAAAGAATGGCATGGTCAGAGGAGTTGCTGGGGCTGGAACTCCTGGACCTCAGCTTGGAGGATTGTAAGAAGAGCCATGTCTCCTTTTCCTGGGAGCCCAGTGTTTAAGTTGATGTTGAAAAATCTCAGTCCTGCCTCACCTGATGCTGGGTCTTGTCTGGATCTTCACAGGGCCCCGTATGATGATAAAATGTTTAAATCCTGCACGAGGCCTTTGTGGCCACCTTAAAAGGTTTCCTGGCCCCAGGTGACTGGGGGCGCTGCTGGGCCACCACAAGGAGCTGCCTCATCCTGAGCCCAGAGAGGCAATGTCCCCAGCAGGGAAGAGAACTGAGAGTTCTGAGTGCTGTGAACTGCTGGGGACCTCACAGTCCTGTGCCTGCCCGTCTTGCTGGGGAAGGGCGAGGACTCTATTTAAGGTGGTGCCAGGCAGCTCACCTGCCTTAGGACACCAAGGCAGCTGGCCTCTTAAGTTGGTTCGGCTTCAGATTCTGGGCTTACCGAGAGCCTGGGGTCCGTGCCCCCCTCCCGTTTCTGGCGTGGGGCATTTTAACTCTTTGATGGATGCCCAGGGAAGCACTTGTTCTCAGACCTTTCTGCCCTGTCCTCTTCCTTCTCCGGCATCCACATCGCTCCCCCACCCTCTCCCTGACTTTCCGTCCCATCCTGCCATCCTGGGACAAAACGTGTGCTGTGTCTTTAAATGGGCGGAAGTGGCTGGCAGGGCTTTGCTTGGGTACTGCATTGATTAGGAGATTATATGGAGCTGCGGGAGCTGCCGCCTGGGGGAAGAGAGGTGCAGGTTCTACTTGTTTTTGCTTTCCTCCCGGGGCTCTGCTTGGGGTCCTTTCCCTAGGCTGCTCCGAGCTGGCGTGAGGAGAGGGTGGGAGGGTAGCCGGCCAGCCTGCCTGTTGACAGCAACTCCAGGGCTTGTTCTGCAGCCTTGCCAGCCGTGCCCATCCTCATCAGAAACTGGCAGTGGCAGCGGCCACTCGGGCGGGCGGGCAGGCAGCTCCAGCCCCGGGCTGGGTTTGCAGAAGCTGTCCTTTGCCTCTTCGCCCAGCTTTCAGCTGGGAACAGGGAGGGAGAGAAAACAGTGGAATACTTCTTCTGGCTGGCGCTGCCTCTCTCTGTGTCTGTCTCTCTATCTTGCCTTTCTCTTTCTGGGTTCAAGTCACATTTCATGGGATTCTGTTCTTTTTGGGACTTCGTCATCTTTTCAAATATGTCCTGGGACCTTCGGAGCTGTGCCCGGGATGCTAAGAACACGGTCAGTGGATTATCGTGACTGTACTAATGAAAGGATTCAAGCTGTCCTGGTGAGTAGAGCAGGGAACAGGCAGCTCCCCCTGCCGCTGTCTTTCTTCACCCCAGTGTTTCCTGCCCCCCCCCTCCCCTGCTCTCCCCCAGCACCTCCGTGTCCTCAGGAGAGGTCTGCTTCAGATAGGCCCCCTCTTCCGAGCTGGGTATCAAGGGGTAAAGGTGGGTCCACACACTCTGCAAAGTTGGGTTGCCCTCTCTGGCTCACCCCCCAGCTTCTGCACCGCTGCAGTATTTTCTGCCAGCCTCTTCCTGGGGAAGGCGTTTGGTGGAAGTTGAGGGGCTGTGAAGAGAATCAAACTACAGCTGAAAAAGAGGCTTCAACTTCGAGGGGGCCGAGGGCTGGTGAACGCTGAGGGAACTGGATAAAGACTGGATAAAGAAACCTTTCACAGGATCCCGTATGTCCGCATTAAGCTGGTGGTGCAGACTTTCTTTACCCGACAGCATCCCAGGGGGCCCTATCCCCCTGCTCCTCTGGCACTCTCACCCCTGGTGAGCAGTTTCTGACCTCTTAGAGGCTTCTCTCTGAGAAGAGAGTCGGGGGGCAGGGGGTGCTGCAGGTTCTAACCTCTAATGTGCCTTGTGTCCCTTGCCCACCACCGACACACCTCAGGGCTTTGCAAGCCCTTCTTCCTCTTGCTTGGGATGTGGGTATCTGTACTGTAGCCGCCGAAGTCCTCAGAATATTTTTGCTTTCCATTTTAAAAATAAAACCCTTACCTCTCCCTCTTCTCCTTTGAATCAGATGGGTGGGTGACTTGGCTTTTTCTCTGGTTGAGCAACTGGAGATTTTGCTCAGAAAACTTCGCCATTCCCTGCAAGGTGGCGTGTGCAGCTCCGAGAAAGAAGCCTCCCTGGCTGGAGATGGAGCTTCTCCTTGAAGGCTGTGGAGGTGGGAGGAGGAGAAGGCTTGGGAGTGCTCCCTGTGGCCGGAGGTCCTGGGTTGGGTGGTGTTGGGTCACCTCTCTGGAATGGAGGGTGAGTTGGGGTGGGTATTGAGCTGTTTAATGCAGAGAGTCCTGGTCTGGCTCTTGGCCACATCTGGCTTTGCAGAACCACCCCCTCCCCCAACACCACCCCCTCCCCCCCAGTTTAAATTCC
>SJYX01009261.1:15704-131705 GCA_006410675.1 Oreotragus oreotragus | reverse complement strand
CCAGTTTAAACCCCAGAAGAGTCACTCTAGGCTAGCCCCTCCTCCTTTAGGCAAGAGGGTCCTTCAGTGAAAAGATACTTTAGAAAAGATACTTTGTGGAAGGGAAGTGGAGGAACTTCCTTTCTGTCGGCTTCACCCTTCATAACTGTGAGGTCTGGAGCAGTTGGTACACAGCAGTGACCACCCAGCCTGTGGCTTCTGCTCCTCAGCATTTGGTTTCACTTGCTCGTGTATTGGCTCTTGTGAGCAAGGAAAGCCCCCTCTGAGTTTGAGAAAGGGAGGTGGGGGTACCGTGGTGCCTTTCCTACCCTGGCTTTCCTGGGGCCAGGTTCCCTGTTCCTCCTGGGCTGGCAGGGTTAGCAGGCCCAGTCAGCCTTCAGAGCTGGCTCTTTATTCCCCAGCAGAGCCAAGTTGGGCCCATGACTTGCATGAGGCCTCCAAGGCGAGCCTGGGTGCTGCCCAGAGAGCAGGGATGCTGGCTCGTCATGGAGATCACTCAGCTTCCCCTGCGCCCCTGCTGTCAGCACGCTGGGGTCGGGGCCAAGGGGTGCTTGGCTGTCATTCAAGATGAGACATCACTTTAACGCAGAGTGCTTCTCTGCTCAGCCCGGGCTGGTCCCTTGGGGACATGCAGAGATGTTTGCCTTTAAAACTCTGCCTCCAGTATCTCTTGATGCGTTTCAACCAGAGTGCAGTGTTAGGCTAGGAACTATAATTGGGGTAACCTTGTCCTTTTCAGCCAAGTATAATGTATAATGTTAGCAGGATAGGGAAATGATGTGTGTGTGTGTGTGTGTGTGTCTGCCCCAGGGACTCTCAGACCCCGTGATTCACCATCTCATTAGGTACAGATTTATCGGTCTGTTTTGGCCCTGGGGCCA
This sequence comes from Oreotragus oreotragus, assembly GCA_006410675.1. NCBI lineage: Eukaryota > Metazoa > Chordata > Mammalia > Artiodactyla > Bovidae > Oreotragus > Oreotragus oreotragus. The sequence goes on along the minus strand of SJYX01009261.1, from coordinate 130,824 downwards.
GACCCTGTAGTTGTGCTGTGGATATCTGGGCTGGAGATGCAGCTCAGTTTGGTTCAATCTTGTGTCGGGGTACTCTCTGCTCTTCCAATGGCAGGACTTGGCGGAAACAAGCAGATAGATACCTTCGCTGCCTTGTTTTGGATAATACTCTATGTCTATGGAAGAGAATGGAATGAATTAACTCTCTAATGTTTGAACCATTTCTAGACACATTTATGAAATGCCTGCTATGTGTTAGTGATTAAACTAACATGTATTGAGTGCTTACTGTATGTCAAGCACCGTATGAAGCACTTTACATGTATTAAGTCATGTAGAATTATAATTAAGGCCCCCCCTTCACAGAGCAAGGAAATAGACACAGAGAAGTTAAGTAACCTGCTTTGAGATGTACAGATACAAGTCTGGCTATGGATTTGCAGGAATTTTCCCCAGTGATTCACTTGTTCTTTCTTCTATATTTTGTGTATATACATGTGAATATATGAGCTCCCTAGAGGGCTCAGTGGGTAAAGAATCTGCCTGCATTGCAGCAGGCGCAGAAGATACCAGTTCAATCCTTGGGTCAGGAAGACCCCCTGGAGGAGGGCTTGGCAACTCACTCCAGTATTCTTGCCTGGAGAATCCCATGGACAGAGGAGCTTGGCAGGCTACAGATCATAGGGTCTCAAAGAGTTGGATGTGACTGAGAGCTACTGAGCATGCACATATTGGCTGTTTATTTTTGTTTTTGTTTTTTTTTCTATTTTGCTGTCTCTTTGCCTTACTTTTGTGTTGATGTTGTTGTTAGTTTATTAGTCTTTTAAAAGTACATGGAAATGCATTATCCCATCCAGTCCTCTCTATGCCATGAAGTGGCTGGCATCTCCATTTTTAAGCTAGGAAAACTAAGCTACAGAGCGATAAAGGGTTTTGACTAAATTCTTGCAACTAGTTGGTGAAAGCCAGAATGCAAACTTTTTATACTTGACCATCATTTCAGTTTTGCAACTGTCACAGCAACAGCACAGTGTGTCTGGTTAGACCCACTTCTCTAGAGAGCAAGGTCCAAGGTCAGTAAATTCATAATTCATCCATCCCTTCATTCTACAAATGCTGGCCAAGTAATTATTGTTTTCACAGCCCTGTGCCTAGGTACTGTGAGGGGTGAAGAAATGAAAAGACATTTCATGTGACTTAGCGTCACCAGTAGAATGAGACCTGATGCCCCTCAACACAAACACATGTACACACACACAACCTGCAGAGCAAGTCAGTACTAAAGCAGTGAACATCAAGCACTCTGGAAACTCAGAGGGGGTTGGAATTGACTTCAGTTGGGGTGGCAGAGACACTTCTTGAAGTAATTAGCACTTAGTTGTGGTGTGAAGGCCAGACAGTGTTAGGTGAGTGGATGCTGTCCTTTGTACAGCGTTAACACTGCACCTATTGGAGTTACGAGGTTATCACAGGGGATGCTTTTGGACAAAGCTGATCAAGATACATGTCTGTGAATGATAAGTGGCTGGATCGTGAGCTAGAAATCCTCCCTGCAGTCCAGCCACCTTCTCCCTGGGCCAGGGGCTTTAGGCTCTCTTGAGAGATGATTCTGTGATTCCATCTCCTGCTGACTTGGTGAGCAAGGTGAAGGTGGCACAGAGGAGATTGGGAGAGGGGTGTGTGTTAGTCACTCAGTTGTGTCTGACTCTTTGCAACCCCATGGACTGGAGCCCGCCGGGATCCTCTGTCCATGAAATTCTCCAGGCAAGAAGACTGGGGTGAGTTGCCATTCCCTTCTCCAGGAGATATTCTCAGACCCAGGGTCTCCTGTATTGCAGGCAGGTTCTTTACCATCTGAGGCACGAGGGAAGCCCCCCTGGGAGAGGAGGTACCTACACAAATAGATAAGGCTGTGCCCAAGCAGAACTGCAGCACACGTAATTTGGAAACTAAGGAAGTTATTTAAAGACCACTTCACCAGTCCTCCTTAGCTTCTCCATGGTGGTTACTTTTTTTTGTATTATGTGTGATATAAAGCTGTTCCTAATTCCTGCAGAGCTTTAGGAACTGAGTCGCTGAAAAAGTCTCCAGGCTGGGGGGCTGCTCCCTGTACAGATTGTTTTGATCTCCACAGGGCTTGGCAGCCTGAAGTGACATCTGTCTTGATTCCCTGTCCTCACATTCCTAGTCCTCACAGCTGTTAAGGGCTGTGACAGACCTTCAGAAAAGTCAGCGTGCTGGAAGAATTGCATTCAGTGAAAAAAAGCAGAGTTGAGACAGAGCCTAGGTCTTGACGTGTAGCTGGGGGAAGCATTTCTGTGGCCAGGTCTTGGTCCCCAGTGGAGAGGAACTTCGAGTTCATCTCTGTGTTTGAGTGGGTGAGCACGCAGTCATGTGGCTTCGCTCTGTTTATTTAGGAATGTGAATGCCGTGTGAGAGAACCCAGTCACTTACGTTCTTACCGGGTAACTGGGAAGGGAGTCTGTTTTGCACGCCTCCATCTTTCGTGGTGATTCATGGCCAGCCATATTTTATTTGATACAAGGTCACTGGTCCAGTGTGTGCCTTGTCTTCAAATCTGTTAACACATGGAGCCTTGTTCCTTCTTCAGCCCTGGTTTAGACCCAGGAAGGAAGAAATGGTTGGGTTGAAACAAGAAAGACTTAAATTAGATGTAAGGGAAAGTTTGGAATTTCTGGAGTGTTGTGATCAGGATGTGTATTTATATTTCAAGGTCCTCTCTGTGAGGTCTGCTGTAGAGGAGGAGGACCCTGGGGATGGCCACCCCCTCTAGGACCGAGTTTCCCACCTCTTCTCAAGTTTACCGGGAGGTGAGCTGCAGTCAAGATTGGGGTTGCTTAGTGACTGGAGATTCTGGAACGCCAACTCAGGAGTCTGAATCTTGTCACCACCTTTAAAATTTTTTCTAATTAATTAACTTTTTGGTTGTGATAGGTCTTTGTTGCTACAGGGCTTTCTCTAGTTGCAGTTAGTGGGGGCTACTCTTTCTGCAGTTGCTTCTCATTGCATTGGTTTCTCTTGTTGCAAAGCACAGGGTCTGGGCACACAGGCTGCAGTAATTACAGCATGCAGGCTCACATAGTTGTGGCTTCTGGGCTCTAGAGCATGGGCTTAGTTGCTCATGGGCATGTTGGATCTTCTCAGACCAGGGATCAAACCCATGTCCCCTGTGTTGGCAGGCGGATTCTTATCATCACCTTGTCATCACCTTTTGACCTGCTGTGCTACCTGCTTGTTAGGTGACTTCCATTTGCCCCTGGTGTAGCCGTCATGAAAGTGGGATTAAGTAACAGTGCTGGGCAGATTAGAGGGTCTCTCAGCTTTCTTTGACCAATGGTTTAAAAAAAGGCCACAGTTCCCATAGAGCAGGTCACTTGTGATGTGGGCCATTGGTGCACTTCTTTAGCCAGCAGGAGACACTGAAAATAAACCTTCACTTGAAAATATTAAATATTCATTTACAAACATCCCCCAGCAGGAACACCTCTTGCTAACAGCGTGCGAGTTACTTATTGCTTGGTGGGATGGGAGAAGTGGCATTTTCCCATGATCTGGTAACTCCGGGGCACTGAGTACTCATCATATAGACATTAAATCCCTTGAGTGATCAGCAGAGCTTAGGGCAAGGACCAAATCTTCTGACTCTGCAGATTTCTTAAAAGGATAGGCCTTTCCTACCTCTTACCCAGGTTTTTCTTTTTCTGCTTTGGGAAACTGCACCTGGCTTGAAATAAGCAGTACTAAACATTATTTGCCTTATGTTTTTTTTTTTTTTTTTGTCATTGTCGTCATCATTATTACTTAGGAAGAAAGAGATTCACTATATTAAAATGTAAGCCTCTGGATGGCAGAGATTATGTCAAACAAATCAGATGAGCTCTTGAGAGTCTTTGCTGCTGGCTAGAAACTCTTCTTCTTGGCTATTCCAAGACTTGTTGTCACTGCCTTTTACTGCTGGAAGAGATGATTTAGGGTTTCTCATGACAGGACTTGAGGAAGAGAATACTTCTGATCTCTTGCTCAGTTGTCTGGAAGTCTGGACATTGGTCTCCTAAATGAGCCATCAAGAAGAAAGCATATGATAAACGAGGTATTGGCTAGATGTTTTTGTGTTTACTTATCCTTAGTGCTGTTCTTTGGTGGGTATTTGCAGAAAGCTGTCGAATTAAACTGGATTATCTAGGTTATGCCATGATGACAACCACCATCCCACTCCCCACCCGCAAACTCAGCACCTCAGCTCTCATTGTAAGTTAGTTTTTGACCATCCTTGTCCTCCCAAGATTCTGGAAAACTCTGTAGGGATCCATCCTCTGTGTGGTTAGCTCCGTGATCCAGGCTGTAGAATCTCCTGGCACCTCCTCCACAAGCACTGCAGGGGAAGGGAGCATGCCTCTTGAATGCTTCCCGTTGGAAGCTAATACACTGTCATTGCCCTTTCAGTGCATTGGCCAGAACTAGTCACGTGGCCCTGCCTGGCTGCAGGAAAGCTGGGAGATGTAGGCCTCTGATGGTAGGAAGAGAGGTATTATTGACATTAGTGATGCCCACCGCAGCTGTTTTTATGAGAGTGTGGGTGTGGGCGTGTGCTTGCTCAAAACCTTACAATGTATTCTTACCGCCTGTAGAACAGGGCCTTAATTTGTGATAGATATCATGGAGGACCCTGTGTGACCTTGTGTGAATGCCAAGAGCCGCATTCAGCTTGCTGCCTGTTTTTATACAGATGGCAAGCTAAGAATGTTTTTGGTGTTCATAAAATTGTTTTTAAATGGTTGAAAAAAATCAAGAGAAGAGTCATATTTCATGACATGTAAAAATTATGAAATTCAGATTTCAGTGTTCATGAATAAAGCTTTGTTTATGCATTGTTTGTGGCTGTTTTCATGCCTTAGCATTAGAGATGAGGGGTTGTAACAAAGATCTGTAACCCCCAAAACTGAAACAATTATCATCTGGCCCTTGCCTCAAAGTTTGCCCCTAGTTTAGGCAAATAGAGATGCCACTCAGGTACAATGAAGTGATGTTTTTACTGGCTCCATCCTAGCTAGCCATCTTGTTCCAAGCACCTTAATAGTAATAGTGATGATGGTAAAGATGTTAATAATAATAGCTAGTACTTATATAATAATTCTTCCCAAGTGGTGCTAGTGGTAAAGAACCTCTGTCAGTGCAGGAGATGTAACAGTTGCAGGTTCAGTCCCTGGGTCGGGAAGGTCCCCTGGAGGAGGGCACTGCAACTCACTCCAGTATTCTTGCCTGGAGAATCCCATGGACAGAGGAGCCTAAGTGTTTTCTGTATATTAACTCATGGCCATTACGTGGGCTCTGTACTATTGTTATGTAGGTTTTACAAATTAGTAAGTGAAGCACAGAGAGGTAAAATGATTGTCCCAAGATCACACAGCCCAAAAGTGTTCAAGATGACAATCTGACTCCAGAGCCCAATAATAAAGCAGTTGGAAGACAGATCTTTGCCCATAAGAAGAAAGAAGACTAATACCCATGAAAAGGTAGAGAAATATTCCAAGATAATTTATGAAGACATTTAATGATATGAATTATAAGCACTAACGATGTATAGGAACAGAGATGAGGAAGAATAGAAATGCGCAAAATCAGTGGAGAAGGGCTGGATGGAGCAGGTGGGATATGAGTTGATCTTTGAAGGATGGAGGCCACTGAGATCTCAAGAGGGTGTAGCAGATCTCTCAGACAGGGAAGAAGCAAGAAGCGGGTCACAGAACCAGAATGAGGGCCTGATGGATGAAGAGATCAGAACAGAGCTGAAGGTTCTGAGGCAAGTCGGGGCTTACCTGCCAACAGCCTCCAAAGATAGGCTGAGGCTGCGGGCTTGCTGTCTCACTTTGTGAGAAGCCCTCAAGCTCAGGGAGACCCTCATGTGGGGATGCCTTTCCCAACTTGGAAGGCAAGCGGTTCTGGGGCTGAGAACTGGGGAATAAGTTTGGTAGCATGTGTGAAGATTAGCATTAGAAATTATAATAACAGTACGTCTCTGAGCTTTTCATTAAACAATTATCATAATAAGCTTCACTTAGCCCCTACAGGAAAAGTGATACTCATCCCATTTTACAGGTAAGGAAACTGAATCTCAGAGAGGTTTAAATCACAGGCCTAAGACCACATAGTTAGTGGCAGAACTGGAATAAAACCAAAGATGCTAGCTCTAAAGCCTGTGCCCTTAACCTCTATACTCTGCTTCTTGATGATGGTATGAAAAGTGTTTACTTGGTAGAAATGCTTTATGCTTTGCATTTCAGCAGAGGTTTGCGGAGCAGGTGGGACAGCCTTTCTTGGTGGTGGTGCTCCCTTTGTCCTTCAGTCATGCAGTAGAATAGTTTTTTCCAGTGCACTCACCCCCGCAGGCTGAGCTGTAATCCTATCATCTGTTCTGCTGGCTGTCACTTCAGGGCTGGGTCAGGCTTTACTTAAAAAAATATTTTTTTTCTTAATTTATAAAGTGTATCATGCATGTAAAAAAAAGTTTACTAATGTATCTGTACAACTTAAAGAAGAATACTGAAACATTGTCACCAGCCAGTTAGTTACCCATTAGAACAGTGGGCTTCCTTGGTGTCTCAGACAGTAAAGAATCCACCTGCAATGCAGGAGACGTGGGTTCCATCCCTGGGTCGGGAAGGTCCGCTGGAGAAGGGAATGCTACTCACTCCAGTATTCTTACCTGGAGAATTCCCTGGACAGAGGAGCCTGGCAGGCTGCAGTCCGTGAGTCGCAATGACAAAGAAGAGTACTTAAAACCTTGTCACCATCCAGTTAACCATGAGGGCATTACGTAAACCTTGAAAGCCATTCAGTTTTTGTTTCTTTTGTAAGATTTATGGAGATATTCATAGGCGGGGAGGGCAAGCAAAATGCAAATCTTGGGAATGGAGCACTGACTGCTTTCCTGAATCTGGGTTTGGGACTTTCCTTCCTGGAGGAGCCAGGTGCTGCTTCTCACCTGGCACATCTTTGTACTAACACTGGCATAAATGGCTGCTCCATTGGGCTTCCCTGGTGGGTCAGTGGGTAAAGAATCTGCCTGCAGTGCAGGAGATGCAGGAGACTCGGGTTCGATCCCTGGGTCAGGAAGATCCCCAGAAGGAGGGCATGGCAACCCATTCAAGAATTCTTGCCTAGAGAATCCCATGGACAGAGGATCCTGGTGAGTTACAGTCCATGGGGCCGCAAAGAGTTCGACAGCTAAGCACTTGAGTATAATATGGACCCCAAGGACAGATACAGATGGTTCTGCTGTTTTCTAGTTGTATGATTCTAGGCAACTTCCCCAAGCCTTTCTCATTTACAAAATGGGACTAATCACAGCTGCCTTGGAGGTCTGTTGTAAAGACTAGGAGGATTACAGGAGATCATTCCTGTTAATGCATTCAGAAGGAAACCTGGCACATTGTAACCACCTTTTAAATGTTAAGCTGCTGTTAAAATCTCCTTTGTTCTATGTTTGGCATCATTCAAAGAGAGCATGGTCATGGTCCTTGCTTTCCACACCTAAAGTCCAAGACTGTTTTCATGCCTTGGATGGACAGAGAGAACTCTGATCCTTATCTTCCCTGGGTACCCAGGAGCTACTGCTTAGGCCCCTATTGGTCAGTTTCACTCCTTCTTTCAACTTAACAACCTCCTAAATCATATGTTTTAGTCTCATTGCTGGAGTGCTTCTGTCTCCTGTGCCAGGTGGATATGGTTACTTGGATACTTAACTGGGGGCTGGACCTTGTTCTGCCACTCACATGGTGTGTGGCCTGCAGCGAGGCACCAGTGCCGTCATGCCTAAGAGGGTAGGCAAGATGAGAGCAGCAGCTTTTCTCTCTTTTGGATCCCCATGGACTACAGGCCAGGATCTCTAGAGTACAGGACCTTTTAATATTCTTCCCATGGGAGTTGTCTGGTGGTCCAACGGTTAAGACTTTGTCTTCTGATGCAAGGGGCGCAGGTTCAGTCCCTGTTCAGGGAGATGGGATCCCACATGCTTTGGGGCCAAAAAAAGCCAAAACATAGAACACCAGAAGCAATATTAAAACAAATTCAATAAAGACTTTAAAAACAGTCCACATCCAAAAAAAAAAAATTCTTGCCAGGTTCCCACTGGATTCCTCCTATCTTCTCTTGAATTCATTTATTCATTTGTTGCCTCAGTGACTGTTTTACTGGGCTAGGTGGTAGGAGCACAAAGAGCAGTAAGAATGGGTCCTGGCCCTGGAGTGTGTGTGTGTGTGTGTGTGTGTGTGTGTGTGATTTGCTCAGTCGTGTCTGACTCTCTGTGACCCCATGGACTGTAGCCCGCCAGGCTCCTCTGTCCATGGGATTCTCCAGGCAAGAATACTGGAGCAGGTAGCCGTTCCCTTCTCCAGGGGATCTCCCTGACCCAGGGATCGAACCCAGGTCTCCCACACTGCAGGCAGATTCTTTATTGTCTGAGCGACCAGGCGAGTGGGGCTCAAAGTAGAGGGGGAGCTGGCCCTGGATTCCCTGCCCTGTAGGGTCTCGCCAGTGCTGCATATTATAGGAAAATTCCACAGAGGGCCTCAGATGCCTCTCCTGCTGTAGTGCAAATAGATTTATCTTCCAGTTAAGATCTTTTTTTGGATCCTTTCTCCTGAGACTGGGAGCCTCATTGTTTCATAATAGCCTCTCTGCAGCAATCTCAACTTTTTATCCTAACTGAGTGGCCATGGTTTATATCTGGTGGCATTATGACTTGATATGCAAAACCTCTTTGTTTTTCCACAGCTTAACTTGACCAGCCTGGGGATAAAAATTCTGGGAACTCTGACCATTGAGCTTTAGAAGGTGATCTGCTTTGCTCATTGCACTTCATTTTCCTTAGTCATCTTTTTGGTCTAAAATGGGCCATTTTTATATATTTATTTTGCATCTGTTGACTCTGGCATGTTCAAATGATATTTTTTTAACTCTCTGATTTTATGAACCTAGGTTTCTACTTCAGGTTTTTGCCTTCTTTGATGCTAACAAACAAAAAAATAGATTTGTGCCCTTGTGAGGCCCATTAGTAATAGGAGCTAACTACTGCCATTCAGCTTTTGAGTAGTCTTTGTATAAACCATTACATTTATAACTGCAATGATTATACTCCCTTTTATAAAAGTCTGTACATGGAGCAGTAAATACTCAGCTCTGTTAAATGCTTGGAATATTGTATGTGTAGCTATAGAATTGGTTTTGCTTGCTTGCTGCAATCTTAACGTCTTTCTCTGGCTAAATTCTCCTAAGTATATTTGTAGGCATAAGTTAGGACCACTTTTAAGTTGGTCAGTAGTGCTAAATATGGGCTTCCCAGGTGGTTCAGTGGTAAAGAATCTGCCTGCCAATGCAGAAAACTCAAGAGACACAAGTTCAATCCCTGGGTCAGGAAAATCCCCTTACATTGGAAATGGCAACCCTCTCCAATACTCTTGCCTGGAAAATTCCATGGACAGAGGAGCCTGGCAGGCTACAGTCCATGGGGTTGCAAAGAGTCAGACAGGACTGAGCGCGTACACACCACCCACCAGTGCTAAATATAATTAATAATTTTCATTACCAGTCACAGAAGACCCTTCGCCACCACTGCTGGGAGAAGGACTGTCCACNTTGCCTGGAAAATTCCATGGACAGAGGAGCCTGGCAGGCTACAGTCCATGGGGTTGCAAAGAGTCAGACAGGACTGAGCGCGTACACACCACCCACCAGTGCTAAATATAATTAATAATTTTCATTACCAGTCACAGAAGACCCTTCGCCACCACTGCTGGGAGAAGGACTGTCCACTCTGGATCTGCATCTCACTTTCTGTTCCCTCAGTTCTGGAAATGGGCTCCGCTCCACAAACTCACAACACGAAAAGCGAATTTATAACCGTCTCCCTTCCAGCCTTCCCCTCACATCCTCTCTTAGTCATTCGCATTGGCAACTTCTGAGCTATTTTTTCGCTTGTTCTTCCTCCCTCCCCACACGGTCACTTCCGTCTTTGTAGTGTGTCTCTGATCATCCCCCCGTCTTTCCCGTGACTACTGCCACTGACTTAATTCAGAACCTTGGAATGTCTTGCTTGGCCTGTTGCAGTAGCCATCTGGTTAATCTTCTTCTTCTTCTTCTTTTTTTTTACAGTTTCATTGAAACGTAATTCACATACCATACAGTTTATTCATTTAAAATGTATCATTCAGTTTTTAGTATATTCACAGATACATACAACCATCACAACAGCCAATTTTAGAACATTTTCATCACATCAAAAAGAGACCCCATACCATTTAGCTGGCATGCCCCAGCCCTTCCAGCCCAGTCCTGGGCAACTGCTGATCTACTTTCTGTCTCTATAGATTGCCCTGTTCTGGGTTTTATGTAATATAGGTATATGTATATATGCATACAGGGCTTCCCCAGTGGCTCAGCTGTAAAGAACCCGCCTGTGATGCAGAAGTTTGATTTCGGGTTTGATTCCTGGCTTGGGAAGATCCCCTGGAGAAGGAAACAGCAATCCACTCCAGTATTCTTGCCTGGAAAATCCCATGGACAGAGGAGCCTGATGGACTACAGTCCAGGGGTCACAGAAAAGTTGGACACAACTTCATGACTAAACAACAACAACATACATGCGTACATGCATGTATACACACATATATATATATGTATTTTCCATTTGTGAAATATATGTATATATACTCAAATGCATATACTTTGGTGACTGACTTCTTCCACTTAGTGTTATATTTTTAAGGTTTATCCAAGTTGTAGCGTGTATCAGTACTTCATTCCTTTCTTATGGCTGAATTGTCTAATCTCTTTTGTAACTCTGGTATCCATTTTTCATTCAGCTATCATGCAGGTCAGGTTTCCAACTCTTCTGCAAAAACTGAATTTGGCTCCGTGTTGCCTACAGAATGCAGTTGACGCCCTGGTGTGTCGCTCAGGGCCTTGTCAGTCTGGCTCCATCCTGACTGCCCAGCCTTGTCAAACTCTCCATCCTTCCAAGATATCTGCTGTCCCCACCAGCCTAACATACCTGCCCTCTACAGAGATCTCAAATACCTTTTCCTAGAACCGCAGTCTTAACCGTACTGCCCCTCTGTTCATGCTCCTTTCCTCCCTGCCTATGGAAATCCTACTGCTGCTGCTGCTAAGTCACTTCAGTCGTGTCCGACTCTTTGTGACCCCATAGATGGCAGCCCTGTTGAGCCTTCAAAATTCAGGTTTACTATCACCTCCTTGAAAAAAGCCTTTCCCAGATTTATCTTATCCTCAAATAGGAGTGAATTAGTCCTTTTCCATTCTCTGAGTACTTTGCTAGGATTCCCATAATCACATTGTGTTGGGTTAGATGTCTTTATAATGTTGTCTTCTCTGAAAGTAGAGAGTTATTCTAATTTTGGGTTTTTTTCCATTGTACTTTTAAATTTTAATTTTTATTTTACATTGGAGTATAGTTTATGTACAGCATTGTGTTAGTTTCAGGTGTATAGCAAATCATTTTTTTATACATATATCCATTCTCCTTCATATTCTTTCCCCATATAGGTTACTACAGGATACTGAGGAGAGTTCCTTGTGCTACGCATTAGGTCCTTGGTGATGGTCATTGTACTTTCTACAGGGCTTTACACATGGTGCTCAAAAAAATACTTGCTGGATAATTGATTGTATTCCTGTATTTACAGTTTGCGTTTCAAAGTTCTTTTATAGATGTCTTCTCTTTTGAAAATCAAAATTAAAGAAATTTTTTAATAAAAAATGATGAGTCCTTTTAACTTGTTAGATTATTTTTTGCAACAAATATTGTGGATATTGTAGAAAAATTAAAAATATAAAATGAAAAGTATCATTCATAGTACTACCCCTCAGGGATAATCACTGTTAATATTTTACTTTATATGCTTTGAGCTATTGTTCATAGAAAGATAAATAGATGAAATTTATAGCTCATTCTATACACTGTTCTTAAGTTCTTTAATTTCTGATCTCTCTGTAATCATGAACATTGATTTACTAATTCCTTTTAAGGGTATTGTTACAAATATGCAAATATTTGTCCATTCTTCTCTTACTTGACATTTAGCTTGTTTCTAATTCTTCAGAATTAAACATAATGTCATACTAACATTCTTCAGATAAAAATTTAGAAGCCAGATTTCTAGGTCAACAGCCTGTATAACACATGTGCCAAGTTGCCCTTGGAAAGGTTGTTCCAATATACAACCCACGCCCCCAAGTTATGAGAGCTTTTGTTCCCCTTGTCCTTGCCTGCCTGGCATTACCATTCTTTTTAGTCTTTGCCAATCTGATACTCCTTGAGTGGTATCTCAGGGTTGCATGAACTTGCATTTCTTTGATCACTGGTGATACGCTTTTAATGTCCTTATTACCCATGTATATTTCTTCTATGAACTGCCTTGTTTGTTCTTTGCCCACCTTCCTGTTGAGGTGTTTGTCTTTCTCCTTGCTCACAACTCTTTAACATAATAAGGCCATTAACCCTTTATCATACATGTTTTCAGTACTTTCCCTGGAATTTCTGCCTTTTCACATTAGGCTGAGTTTCAGCATATTGAAGTTTGTTTGTTCAAATGTGATCAACTCCTTCTCTCTTCCCCTGTTTGGTATTATTCACAGAAAGTCCCTCCCAACTTTTAGAATATACATATGCATGTGTGCTTTCTTTGAGTTCTTCCGTGGTTTGTTTTTAAATTTAATACATTAGTTCATTTCATGTAACATTGTATTTGCTTCTGTAAAACTGATACTGTACTTCTAACTACATTTTTTAGTCATGGGAGGAGAAGGGACTATCTTAAGTCACCTTCATTTTCCTAGCATCGGAGCAGCAGCCCTAGCAGATGGGACCTCTTTGCCAGAGTATGACAGTCTCCTCCTTCCCATCCGTCACTCACATTTTCCATCATCCTTTCTGAAATCACCTGTTATTATGTGCCAGTTTCATGTTACTAATACCTATCTCAGTAGGCTGGTTTAAGGATTAAATAAATTTGCAAATGAGATGTATGACAAGCTACAGCATACTGCTTGGCACATGAGCAGTTCATGTCGGATTTGCTGAATGAGTGCGTAAAGGGTGGTTTGAGCAGCAATGGCAGGTTGCTGAGGATACTGTGAGGTCGCATCAGCTCCTCCACGGAAGCGGGACCTTGGCCAAGCAACAGTGTAGGGAGAGCATTTGCCATTGCCAGTGTGCCCTAGGGAATGCGGAAGGAGGAGCACTCCTGATAGGGATTTCAAGAAGGCGACTGTCCATGGGTTAGGGCAGAGTCTATAGGCTCTCATACACCACACTTAAGGTATATAAGCAAGTGGGAGGTGTGCTGGAGAATTCCACGGAGTGTTGGAGAATTCCAAAGAGTGCTGGAGAGTTTGAGATTTGGGGGGAGTTTATCAAGAAAATCTAATTGGGGAAGATACACTGGGAGCAGTGCTTTGAAGAAAAGCTGGAAACATACAGATATGATTTGTGGGATGAGGTCATTTGATGCAGAGAGAATGATGTAAGCAAGCAAGCAGTATATATATATATATTTTGAAATAGTGATTTTTTTTCCCCTTCTTTCCTTTCTACCTTCTTTGCTTTGGATCTCACCGTTTCCCTATTCTCAGCTTTTCTTACCTTTCCTGCTTTTAGTGCCATTTAGAAATCTCATGTTAAAAGTTGTTAGTAAAGTTGAGAAAGTTATTTTTGAAGCGCTTGAGCTCTCGGGTAGAAAGACACCAGGGAACAGGAAATAAATACGTCTCAGAGCAGCCTTTTGAGAAGATTCCAGACATAACAGCCTCTCTCCGACTCTAGTCAAAGCAGAGGGGCAATTGTGTTTTCTAAGATTTACCTAGCACATGGTGGGCACTCCCCAATTTAAATAAATCAGTGAAAGAGTGAAAATCTGCATGGGTTCCCTAAAATGCACAGTTGTTCAGGAAGCTGACGAAGGACAGGCTTGAAGGACCCAGCCAGCTGTGGCCTGGGGAACTGGGTGAGGGGCGGGTGTCTTGGTGATGAGGGATTGCGAGGAGGACACCTTGAAGGGTGGCCGTTCAGCCAGGCCCACCACATTTGCTGGAGGAGGATGAGACGCTGCCCTGTGACCTCCCCGTCTCAGGCATTAGAGGAAATGCAGAAGAACAAGGAAAAGAAACCTGTGACGTGCAGGGTGGTACTTGGCAAACTCTGGACATAGATGCTGAGGAAACCAACATATGGGAGTCACTGCAGTTGACTAAAAACTGTTCTTGGATATCAAGTAAATGGGTACAGTACTCTCAGTCCCAAGAGAAGAGCAAGAAATGGGTTTCTGCCTCTAGAAGCATTCATCACTTCCTCTGTTAATGCTATCCTTTATTTCTGGGGTCAGCCAGCTTCAGCCTGCTGCCTGTTCTGTATTTTAAATAAAGTTTTATTGGGACACAGCCATGTTCTTTCACATCCATGTTGTCTACGGCTGCTTTAACCTGCAGCAGCAGAATTCAGTAGTATTGTCAGACTGTCTGCTCGTACTCTCTGGCTCTTTACAGAAAGAGTTCACCGACCCTGGCATTATATGATGAATAGATGACTATTTTTGAATTGTTTTCCAATGCGACTTATGATTTGCATCAACCCACACAGTTTCCTAAATGAGGCCCCCTTTCCTCATGGTACACTTTTGCAAGATGACTTACTGGAACCAGTGGTGTGGTCTGGGGTTCAGGCCGCTTGAGGATACATTGACTGGCTAGTACTCTGAAAATAGACATTATTAATTTCTAACATTTATTTACTGCACGATATGGTGGCGCAGTTGTAAAGAATCCACCTGCCAGTGCAGGTAGATGCCAGAGACATAGATGCGATCCCTGGGACGGGAAGATCCCTTGGAGAAGGAAATGGCAACCCGCCCCAGTATTCTTGCCTGGAAAATTCCACGGACAAGAGGAGCTTGGCAGGCTCCATGGGGTCGCAAAGAGTTGGACGTGATAGCACCACAACTACCACCACCCACATATGTCAGTACTGCAGAGGAACTGCAGCTCAGCGACACTAGGAAGCCTGTGTTCCAGGTTACGTTAAATGGCAGGATTTGAACTCATTCTGGAGGAGGAAGGCTTCCCCGGTGGCCTAGCGGGTAAAGAATCCACCTGCAGTGCAGGAGACAAAGGAGACGTGGGTTCAGTCCTGGGGTCAGGAAGATCCCGTGGAGAAGGAAATGGCAACCCGCCCCAGTATTCTTGCCTGGAGCATCCCATGGATGGAGGAGCCTGGTGGGCTACAGTCCACGGAGTGGCAAAGAGTTGGACATGACTGAGCAACTAAGCACATGGCAAGTGTAGGAGGAAACCCCAGCCACTCCGCTGCATATCCTGCCAGCCTCTTCCCCACCCTGCTTCTCTTTGATTTCTGGATCAATCGTCTGTCACCCTTTCCTCTCTTGGGTGAAATATTCTTGGAGCATCCATTCCTCATCCATTTTCTTTTTGGATTCCCCCCACCCCACCCCCACCAGCAGTTGTCCATGACCTGGCTCCCCAGTTCCCCTTTCCTCGGGGCCAATTCTCCCTGGAGGATGAGTTTGTGAAACAAATGAGGTCTTGAGTTTCCTCTGCATCTGTACTTCCTACTCCATCACGGGACCTCGCCTGGAGCCACAGCTGTCACGCAGGTGGGTCTGCCTTCTCCCAAAGACAGCAGGTGCCCGGAGAACCAGCTGGAACGGGGCGCATGGCCCAGGGCCTCAGGGCACCAAAGTGGCAAAAAAGGCAGCTGCCGGGCAGGCTGAGCTGGCATTTCTGACCTTTGTGGAGAGAGGGCGTCCTTAAAGGGACAGCGAGCTCTTTTCTTCCCTGGTGGCTGGCTGCCAGCTCAGATGCCAGGGATCTGAAGAAGCCATTGTTCTGGCGACAGGAGATGGGTGCCCAGGCCGCCCAGTCTTTTCTCCCTTTCCCGTCCCTCACCACGTGTGCCCCTCTGATGTGTGGCTTGTCGAGGACAGAGGGGTGGCGAGCTCCCTTCAGTGCCCTCACCTCCTCCACCGCCTGAATGCAGCCCGTCACCTGCTCCCCTCCCCCGGGGCCACTCCGGGGAGAAGGGCCCACCGATGTGGGCACCGCTGAGGGGCCCCGGGCGCTGTGTCCTCGTCCCAGCTGAGCCGAGTGATGTGGCGGGGCCAGCTCTGCCCACGGGCCTTTTGTGAGCTACCTGCACTGGCCTCGTCTTAAGCGCTTGTTAAAACTGCAGGTTCTTTGTTCCAATTCCAGAACTTCCGGAGTCCAGGAATCTGAATATCCACGCGCATGCCGTGGTTTGAGAACCGCTAACTTCATTAGTGAGCTCCACACCTGCTTGGCCCTCAGGATCACGTGGGAATACACTGAATCAGAGTATCTGCTTGAGGCCCACAGGCTGAAGCAAGGCTGCTTCTCTTTAATGGTTAAGGGTGGATACCCTGGGGATGGCCCACTGGCCTTGACTCTGGGGCCCACCAGCTATTATCTCTGTGATCTTGGGTAAGTTTCTCAACCTCCGTGTGCTTTGGTTTTCTCACCTGTGAAAATAGGGACAGTTTCGAACCTACTGTACAGGGTGGTTAAAAGGATGAAAGGAATGATATTTGCAAAAATGGTGATGGTGGTTCAGTTACTAACACATGTCCAACTCGTTGCAACCCCACGGATTGTAGCTCTCCAGACTCCTCTGCCCATGGAATTGCCCAGGCAAGAATACTGGAGTGGGTTGCCATTCCCTTCTCCAGGGGATCTTCCCGACCCAACAATTGAACCCGTTTCTTCTGCATTGTCCCTTGCATTGCAGGTGGATTCTTTACCACTGAGCCACCAGGAANTCTGCCCATGGAATTGCCCAGGCAAGAATACTGGAGTGGGTTGCCATTCCCTTCTCCAGGGGATCTTCCCGACCCAACAATTGAACCCGTTTCTTCTGCATTGTCCCTTGCATTGCAGGTGGATTCTTTACCACTGAGCCACCAGGAAGCCCATTTATAAAGATAGCATAGAAGAACTGGCACATCGGTATAGTAGACTTTTCTGTGAAATATTTTCTTTTGGTAAACTGGTTATCCAAGTTTCATACAGGAGATTGTGATAGTTGTTTAGTGGTGGCATGCCCTGGCTAAAGCTGGCCTAGATAAGGGGCGCCTTATATGCTTTTGTAAATGACCAGCAATTCTCAGGTGCATCTGTGTGACTCGCTCTGAGAAGGTGGCCCTGCCAACTGTTCTCACTGTCCCTTGGCCAGTAGAGTGAGGAGAAAAATCCTGACCGGATTTCTACCTCTGGGCGAAGTGATGCTGCTGAGCACTGGAACACTGGCACAGGAAGGCCAGAAGCCACATGAGTAAGGCTGACTGACCTCTTCAGAGGGAATTGAAGGAGGAGAAAACAAGCTCCAGGCCAGAAATAGCTAGACATAAATACAAGGTATGCTAATTACTACCCTCACCCAGCACCATGCCCTGAGTTAAATGGAACCCTCTGCACAGCCTTCCTGACCTCAAGGAGGGAGACAGACACACGCACACAAGCATCCGTGGGAGATCGGGGGTGTGTGTAATCGGGATGTGTGGGTGGCCCCACCTTCAGGAGCAGAGCGCTACGGAGCCAGAATGGACCGTTCAGTACACATCCAAGATTTTATTATAACTTTCTGGTTTTGCTCAACCCTTACTTTTCTGAAAACGATTCTGTTGGACTACATTTTTCCATGTTTAGTATCCAGCTCAAGGCTTCTTTTTCTTCCTGTGCTCTTTAATTTCTCTTTGCATTCATTACCCAGGAGTCACATTTATCTGACTGCTTATGGGCCTGGCTTGTGGTTGAAGGAGGGTGGGAGCTAGACACCCAACCTGGCAGGATTGAGTGGTCGCTTTTTACCTTGCGCCACCCCCACTCCGCACCCCCACCGTCCCAGGGAGTTCTGGGAAATAACCAAGGCTGGACAAAAGGCCATTGGTCTAGTAGAGAATTCTAATGCTGTACACCCAGGCGGTGGTATTTTATAGATCCTAATACAAAGGTTTTTGGTGAGTCAAATGCTAGATTATTTAGAAGAAAACAAGCCAGTCTCTGGGGCACGTCTCATGGATGTTTTCCATCTTGATCACAAATGTCAGCATACAGGGAACCCAGCAGTGGGCAGAGCTTTCCTATTGCCCACTCACTCCCACTTGAGCATATTTCACAAGGTTTCCAGGAAGCTTCACAGGCGCATTTCTGTTCTTGGTGGGGATTCTGGTACCTCCGGTGACTCTGAGACCCACAGTGATGGGCAGGAGGTGGGGCTCGGGGGATTGTGGGAGACATATTATCAACCTCTCTTGAGAGAAGGATTTGGCCACCTGCCCCATTAGTTAACAAGATTGACTTATTATTTTGGAGGCTTATGGAAATGATCCTTTGGTTTCTTTTTCTTCTCTTCTGGGGAAGCTGCAGAGGAAATCAGTGCTTTGGGTGAAAAATCGGGCTGAGTGAGATCAAAAGGCCTTTCTGCTTTGGAGATTCTTGGAGTCTGTGGATATGTCTGGCCCCTAGAAGAGAGAGGAGACCTTCCCTCTCACTCTGGAGAAGTATCTATAGAATAAGAGCAGATGGAGAGTCCCTACTGGTCTCCAGGATGAAATCAGAAGGCCCCGTGCTCATGCCTACCCTGTAGGCTCACTGGGTGTCATCTGCGACGGGGCATTGCTCGGCCACAGATGATGTCTCAGAGTCGGGAGTTTTCATAAGATTGTCTGGACCAACCTGGAGATCAGGATATGAAATCAACCTCTTGCCTGGAGGCACACCCTCTACTCTACGAAAGCTCCCTATTCCTTCAAACCCAGTTATGCAATCTGACAACTTCTCTCTAGAAATGCAAAACATGGGACTCTTCTCTCCTTTGGCTTTTTTTCTCTCTTCCATTTGTCAAATATTTGCTGTCCTGCTTACTTTAAGGCATTTCTCCTTTAGTCCGAACATTCCTGGTTACTCTACAGTTTGTCATAGGGCTGGCTGTTCAGACCCACACTGTCTTATTTATCTTATCTGAACAATGGACCTTGTAAAGAGGGGCCTCTTTCTAGGTATTATTTTCAGGGGTTTATCACCTCCCTTTACTTGCTTCTGTGGATGAAGCCCAGGTGTACTGTAGTTACTCTCACGTGCATACTGTACATGCTAAGTCGCTTCAGTCCGGTCCGACTCTTTGTGACCCTATGGACTGTAGCCTCCAGGCTCCTCTGTCCATGGGGTGCTCCAGGCAAGAATACTGGAGTGGGTTGCTGTACCCTCCTCTAGGGGATCTTCCTGACCCAGGGACTGAACGCGTGTCTCCTGAGTTCCTCTCACAGCCACTTTGTATTGGGTTGGCCAAAATGTTCATTCAGGTTTGCCTGTAACATCCCAATGAACATTTTGGCCAACCCAATCGTTTTGGTCCCTGCTTAGCATTGTGATCTCCGCCCACTCTACCTGTATATTCTTCGGCCTTTTGTAGAAAAAGGCTTTAACCATAGGGCTTATTCTGCAGTACGCCTGACATAATGGACTCTCCAGCACCTAGGGTGCATGGCTGAATGAATAACTGTATGTGGATCATGGGAAAGGAAGCTGGTGTTGGTTGGCTTTGATTTTGGTTGGATCATGTGGTAACGCCGGGAGGCCACAGCATATGCCTGTGTGGTGGGTCAGCATCCCCAGCTTACCCCATAGTTGCTCACTTTCTTAGTTCGGTCCCTACCTGTTCCTTTCCAGCTCTCATCAGGTTTTGACTGGAGGGTCAAGGCCAGGTCCGAACTCTTTAATGAGCCTTGGCTCCCAGCTGCCAGGCACAGCCGCCCTCATGGCGTTTCAGCTCTTCTTCTCTGGAGAGACAGGAGATGCAGGGCTAGGGAGCCGAGAGGCAGGTGGTTGGAGGCAATGATGTGTTCAGAAGGGACAGAGTGTAGAGAGAACAGGCCCCATGGCCAGCCACGGGCCCTGGCTGCTCTGGTCAGCCTTGCCGCCTTGTTCTGCCTCAGTCTGTGGCCACAGGACTCTCTTGTTTTTTTTCTTTCTCTTGGAAATTATTAGCACTTGGAGATGTGTGAGGGTAAAGAATGGTCACAGGCCTCTAGAACAGGAAATAATTTAAGGGGTCACCTAGACCAACCCCTTCTTTTTTTAAAAAAAATTATTCATTTATTTATTTGGCTGCATTGGGTCCTAGCTGTGGCCCACAGGCTTAGTTGCTCCAAGGCATGGAGGATCTTAGTTCCCCAACTAGGGATCCGACCTCTGTCTCCTGCATTGGGAGGTGGATTCTTAACCACTGGAGCACCAGGGAAGTCCCTAGACCAACAGCTTCTTATAACAAATCGGGAAACTGAGTCTGGAGAAAAGGTAGGATACCCTGAAGGTGTGTCCTCTGGGCACCTGTGCCTTGTGAAGGAGGGTGCTGTCTTATACAGTGAGTTTGGGGATCGGGGCTGGTCAGTAACTCCTCCCTCAGCCTGCATCGTCCTCAGCGAGAGTCAAGTATATTCTGCGTCCCTAACCGGGAGGAGGCCTGTCTTGGGCACAATGGCCGAAAGGGCAGCCCAAGTGCTGCCCTTGAGGAGGGTGGCTGAGCAGACTGGCTGCCGGGGCTGGACGTGTATGGAGAAGTGGACACTGAGAAAAGATGTCCACAGATGTGGGCAACTCACATCATCGGGGATGCCAGGTCTTGCAGCCTTGCAGAGCAGTTTGGACAGACCTGCAGAAGCTAGACTGGATGGAGGTGGCACTTCCAGGGTCCAAGGAAAGGGAGATGGGGGACAAGTTCTTGGCTCCTCTGTGAGAGCCCGCTCAGTTACCCTCCGGAAGTTACCCTCCGGAGAGTCTGCAGTGAATTCAAGAGGAGCTGGGGCATGACCAGTGAGCTCTTGAGCTTTCTTTCTACTTGGCTCTCCTGTCCCAGTTCCACTGACCAACCAAACTCCTGAGACACGATGTGTGGAGTGGGGCCTGGAGGCAACTGCAGCCTCCCTGGTACACACAAGGGACCCCGAGCTGGGGCAGGGTCGTTGTTGTGACTCGGATCCTTCCAGCTCGTCACCATCCCCCCACACCACTCCCTCCCCACACCCTGCCCCAACCCAGAGCGCCTTCCTTCTCTTCCCTACATCTCTCCCCTACCGCTCCAGTGCTGTGCAGGCGCCTAACCATGGCGTGAGCTCTATTAGCTGCCAAAGCTGCTGGTTCTCTCTAGGCTTAAGGAAGAATGGGCGGTGGGGAGAGGGAGACGGAGGGCTGGTCATGCGACTCTAGCCTCAGGCCAGCGGCCAGAAGGACTCGAGATCTGTCCTTAAGTACCACGTGTCAGCATCTTAACTGGGGCACCAGCGAACAGGCGTCCCTCTATAAAACCTTAATCCAGGATTAAAGAGAGGTCAGTTACCTCCCCAAAGAGGTGGTTTGGGAGGGGGCTTAGTCTCCCCAGAGGCGGACAGAGGTAGAGACCATAGCATGGTCTTCTACTTGTCCCAGGTGGCCAGGTCTCTCTCTCTCTCTCAGTTCTAGACTGGTCCTGAATTCTTGAGCCTGAAATTTGGCATTTTTTCTCAGGGGACAGTCCTGTGACAGGACTATGACCTCCCTACTTGCACATTCCTTCATGGTAGTTGGTGTGTGTCTTAGGCTGAAAAGAGACCTTGGAAGAGACAGCAAGGAAGATTTTCCTGCAGGAGGTCTATTGGAAAGTGCTCTTGGGAACAAGCCTGTAAGTGGGTGAGGGAATCGGGATTGGGTAGACAGAGAGGTTCAAGACCGATGCACCTGGGCCAGTCCCAGGTGACCCAGACTCTGGCTCTGGGTGCCCCTACCGAACGTCCCAAACCGAGGCAAAGGGACAGGTCTCCGTATCCTGCCAGTGGACCAGCTGTTTGGCTCTGTCTGTTCTCAGGGAGGCTTCCCTGCTAAGCCGGAGATGAGGGTTCAGTCTCTGGGTCAGGAAGATCCTCTGAAGGAGGGCATGGCAACACACTCCAGTATTCTTGCCTAGGAAATTCCATGGACAGAGGAGCCTGACGAGCTACAATTCATGGGGTTGCGGAGTCAGACACAACTGCACAACGGAGCACACTCTTAGGAAGGGGACACCCTCTTCCTTAAGCCTTCTCAAGGGCAGGGCCCCTGGAGGAGCTCAGGCATGACCCATCGGCAGCGCTTCCTGCAGGCAGGCAGCCAGGAAATGAGTGCCTGGGTCTGAAGGGGAAGCCGTGTGCAGATAATCACCACACTGTGGTGTTCTTATACGTG
The DNA here is from genome assembly GCA_006410675.1 of Oreotragus oreotragus. Lineage (NCBI taxonomy): Eukaryota > Metazoa > Chordata > Mammalia > Artiodactyla > Bovidae > Oreotragus > Oreotragus oreotragus. The sequence continues at coordinate 108,531 of SJYX01009261.1, read as the reverse complement.
TCTCGTAGTCGAGGACATTGCACTTGGCCTTAAGTCTCTTCTTCCTCATAATCACCTTCTTATAGAGCAGGTGTATTATTATTTAATCCTCTTCCACGTTAACCCTGGGGTTTGTGGGCAAGTTAAACAACTTTCATTTGCATAATCAAATAATTAGCTTATCTCTGTGCCTGTGTTTTGAAGGTTTCCAACCCCACTTGCAGCCACCCTCCTGGCAGTTTCTTCCTCGCGGGCCTTCCTGCTTGGGCAGTTCGGCTCACCAGGAAAGAGGACACCTTGCCTTAGAAGGACACCTCCCTCTTCTGTGAGACCAAGTCCTTCGCCTGAGTTGCAGATCAGATCTGCCGGCCTCCTCACTTTTTCTACTTTCACTTTCCATTGCTTCCTGGGATCCACACAGACTCTTCTTACCAACCTTCCCATTGAGTCATGATCATAAATTATCTTCATAAACATCAATCCCTTTTTCTTTTTCTCCCCAGGAATCAACTCCAGTTCCTGGCCCCGTTCCTGCCCCCAATCCTTTCCACTTGCGAGGTGTGATGTAGGGGTCTGGGCTTTCTTTCTTTCTGGGGCAGGACACAAGGACTGTTCTCTTGTGTAGATTTCTGCTGTGGCCACCGAGCACCCACTCTAATTCTGAAGATTCTAAAAAGAGAGGGGGAAATGTCTTGGTCCAGAAAAAAAAGTTTGACTTTTGGAAAATACAAATCACTAGACTATACTTTCAGAAGAATGTCTGTGCTAAGTGAATTAAGATTAAAATTTTATACACCAGTGATTCTTAAACTTTGCTGCACATCAGGATCATTAGAAAATACAGAAGCCCAGCTCTAACCACCGCCGCCCCCCAGCCTCGCTGATTTAATTGGTACAGGCTGGGACCAGGCACTGGGGTATGTAAAAACTACAAGGTGTAGTAAACTTTGGGAATCACTGGTATAGACCATTCTGTGGATTTATATTTGATCCCGGCTGAAAATCTAGGACTGATGGTCAGGATCATTTAGAAAAGAAGAAGGCGATACTCAGGAGCCAGTTATTTTGTTTGGACAGAGTTACAATAAAATCGGTGGCAGCTTGGTAAAGAATCTGCCTGCCAGTGTAGGAGACGGGGGTTCAGTCCCTGGGTCGGGAAGACCCCCTTGGAGAAGGAAATAGCAATCCACTTCAGTGTTCTTGCCTGGAGAATCCTGTTGACAGAGGAACCTGGCAGGCTACAGCTCATGGGGTCGCAAAGAGTTGGACACCACTGAGAGAATGAGCACAGACCTCAGAAAACTGGCAGTGTCAGCAGGCACGGTGACATGCGCTGTGACTAATACGCAGAGGGAGCCCCATCCCCAGAAAGTTACCTTCCCAGTGGGCAAGGGGATGGATCTTTCTGCCCTACTGGAGTGTGTTTGACTCTCGAGAAAGCTTGTATCCTGCTGAAGTCTGCCTAACCAGTGAGCATGCTTTTAGTGGAGGTGTTGGTGTGTGGTAGGGTGTGCGTGGTGCTGGACCTGTCTGATTCCTCATCCCTCTCTCCCCACCCTTCTGGCCATTTCTTGCTTCAGGTTTTAATTATGTAGACATCACTGCCCCTCATGTGAGAGATGCAGTATTCATGAGAGGTCTTGGGTTACAGCTGGGTCACAGGCAATCCATCTATTCACTCAGAACCTGCAACCCAGCTTCCCTGGATTAAAGTCTGGGTTTGGGACCTCAGGGAGGTCAGAGTGGGGACCTGTGTGAATCATCCGTTCTCCTACATTAATGGTTCATAAAACATGGACAAGCGTTAATTCCAAAAGAGATATTTAATAGGATCTCCCGGGTATCTGGTGACCAGGGTACACCAAGTCTTTTATACTAAGAGGCTAACTTAAAAGACCTTTAATGGTACCTCCTCATATTTTGAATTCTTCAGAGATATGTGGACCTCTCCAACTAACAATTTAATTTCTTTTTCCCTTCCAAACTTTGTGGAAGACTGTTGTGTTTCTATGTCCCACTGTGCTTCCTTGACCCCCTTTCTCTCTGACCGCAGCCAACTGATGGCAGCATGGCCAAGAATGGACTGTGGGGTCAGAAACTCTGGTCTCTCTTTCTGCTCTGTAATCCAGGGAAATTATTTAATTTCCGAGATACCTCAGTTTCCTCATCTGTAGAGGAGGGTTGATGTGAGGATTAAATGAGGGAGCACATATTAAATGTATAAAAACGATTTGGCGCATAGAATGCCCGAGAGCCATGGTCCTCAACATTTTTGATGCCAGAGACCGGTTTCATGGAAAACAGCTTTTCCACGGACAGGTGCAGGGTTGGTGGCATGGTGGGGGGGGGGATGGTTTGGGGATGATTTAAGGGCATTCAAGCTGGTCCGAGGGCCATGGTGTTTACAATTTATTGATCACAGCCAGTTACTGATATCTGGGACTTCCCATGTGGTGCTAGTGGTAAAGAACCTGCCTGATAATGCGGAGCCATAAGAGACACTGGTTCAATCCCTGGGTCAGGAAGCTCCCCTGGAGGAGGGCACAGCAATCCACTCCAGTGTTCTTGCCTGGAGAATCCCATGGACAGAGGAGCCTGGTGGGCTACAGTCCACGGGGTCTCAAAGAGTTGGACACAACTGAAACAGTGGATCACATAGCACAGCACAAGTCCATTACATTTATTGTGGACTCTGCATGTATAGCTCCCCTGGAGGAGGGCACAGCAATCCACTCCAGTGTTCTTGCCTGGAGAATCCCATGGACAGAGGAGCCTGGTGGGCTACAGTCCACGGGGTCTCAAAGAGTTGGACACAACTGAAACAGTGGATCACATAGCACAGCACAAGTCCATTACATTTATTGTGGACTCTGCATGTATTATTGTTAAAACATCAGCTCCACATCCGATCATCAGGCATAAGATCCCGGAGGCTGAGGACCCCTGCTCTATAAGCTTTTAGCCATTATTATTACTGACAGGGCAGTGTCTTATTCCTCTGAGCTGCTGTTTGCTCATCCCTATAGAGCAGTGAGAAGTCAGGAGACTGAGGCCACACCAATACGTTGAGCAGGGAAAACTCAATATGAAGAATCATTAATGGGTAAATGAGTAGAGCAGACTCTAGAGAATGCAGGAATAACAGAGGTAGGGAGCAGCCATGGCCTCTAGCATTGAGGCAGAACACCCAACAAGGGAACAGATTTGTAAGTGTGCCCCCAACACAGGAGTACGATTCAGAGCTCTTTGGATGGGTGTGGCTGTCACCCAGTGTATGGCACAGAAAGTTCCTGAGAGACTGCAGGCTGAGGTGCCAGGGAGGCTCACAGGGCAGCTGGCAAGGTGGGTACAGATCCAGCATCACAAGGCGAGGCAAAGAAGGGTAGATTTGGAGCTGAGGAGCAATACATGGACAACTCGCTTAAGTAGGAAGAATAGAACTTACCTTGCAGGGTTGTGTTGAGGACTAAATGTAATATTGTGATAATAACCAATTATGATTAACTGCGGGAAACTTAAAGTGCCTTTTCTTTAGTAAGCAGTTTATTTATGGAAGTAGACTCTTGAGAGTTCCTTGGGCTGCAAGGAGATCCAACCAGTCCATTCTGAAGGAGATCAGCCCTGGGAGACTTTACTTTTGGGGCTCCAAAATCACTGCAGATGGTGGCTACAGCCATGAAATTAAAAGACGCTTACTCCTTGGAAGAAAAGTTGTGACCAACCTAGATAGCATATTGAAAAGCAGAGACGTTACATTGCCAACCAAGGTCCATCTAGTCAAAGGTATGGTTTTTCCAGTGGCTATGTATGGATGTGAAAGTTGGACTGTGAAGAAAGCTGAGCGCTGAAGAATTGATGCTTTTGAACTGTGTTGTTGGAGAAGACTCTTGAGAGTTCCTTGGGCTGCAAGGAGATCCAACCAGTCCATTCTGAAGGAGATCAGCCCTGGGATTTCTTTGGAAGGAATGATGATAAAGCTGAAACTCCAGTACTTTGGCCACCTCATGCGAAGAGCTGACTCATTGGAAAAGACTTTGATGCTGGGAGGGATTGGGAGCAGGAGGAGAAGGGGACGACAAAGGATGAGATGGCTGGATGGCATTACTGACTCCATGGACATGAGTCTGAGTGAACTCCGGGTGTTGGTGATGGACAGGGAGGCCTGGCGTGCTGCGATTTATGGGGTCGCAAAGGGTCGGACACGACTGACCAACTGAACTGAACTGAACTGAATCATATCACATCTCTTTATGGAGGCAGTTTTGTTATAAAATATTGACCTAATCCTAATCACCATTTATAGTTGACATACAACGCAACTTAACAGAAAAAGAATTAAGTTAGTACTGGATGTGGTGGTGGTTTATTTACTCAGTTATGTCCGACTCTTTGTGACCCCGTGCACTGTAGCCCACCAGGCTTCTCTGTCTATGGGATTCTCCAGGCAAGGATACTGGAGGGGGCTGCCATTTCCTCCTCCAGGTGATCTTCCCTACCCAGGAATCGAACCTGGGTCTCCTGCACTGTAGGCAAATTCTTTACCATTGGAGCTATAAGGAAAACCCTTGTGCTGGATATATCTTACCCAAATATTTGTGAATTCTTTCTGTCAATGGAATCCCATAGAAACTGGACAATAAACACCTCTGAATGCTGTTAGAGCCTATATGCCCATGATTAACTAATAGCTAAAATGAAGATCTAAATCCATTGTATCATATCTTTACCACCAGAAATAAATGATAGATATAAAGCACTGTATTTTGTCAACTTGTCACTGAGATAATAGAAGAGGGCACTGAGCCTGAATAAGTGTGATGGGGAGGAATTAATTGATTTGGGCTAGTAAGGACATGTGGTTGTAAGAAAAATTTACACACTTAATTAGTATGCAAGATGGTGTGGAATGCAAGAAAAGACTGAGATAAAATTAATGACTTAAAAATTCTGAGAACAGAAAAAGCCATTAACCATTATGCTCAAAAACAAAATAAACATGTGCTGCAACCCTTCTTATCTTGGTGTGAAGAAGCAAATTATGTGGTAGGAATCGCAAAATATATGAAACCATTTTCTCAACTGATATAGATGAAATATTTTGATTTACTAAATACTCTTAGAACTTACCATAAATAAAATAAATATATTTTCTTCAGATTAGCTCTTGGGACCAAATCAATATAATTTCACATCACTGAATATTTAAACTACATGGCTTTCCTGACATTTGATTTTAATCCTGAATGTATCATTGATTCCTACAAAGTGATGTGGCAATAACACAGTTTACAATATACCCTGAAATTTCTACAAATTCTAGTAACGTCAAGAATATTTATACACACATAAATAAATTTCAAGAAATCAAAGGACCGATATAAACTAGTTTTTTGTTTGTTGTTTTTTTTTTTTAGTGACAGTCACTCAGTTCTGTCTGACTCTGCGATTCCATGGACTATACAGTCCATGGAATTTTTTAGGCCAGAATACTGGACTAGGTAGCTTTTTTCTTCTCCAGGGAATCTTCTCAACCCAGGGATCAAGCCCAGGTCTCCCGCATTTTGGGCAAATTCTTTATCAGCCCAACATAAAATAAATGAATATATATAAAATGTTGATTTCAAAGAAAGAAAGAATTGCTTTTGCTGAGGGAAACTATTAATCAGGGCATTTTAGTTTCAGACCATAAAAATTCAAACATTCATAAGTTAAAGTGGAAAGCATTGATTCTTATAACTGAAGCACATCAGACTACATCATGATGTGGATGAGACTACATATTCTTGAATTAGGTTATATATTACCTCTGTTACTTAGGCGTGCTGCGATTCATGGGGTCGCAAAGAGTCGGACACGACTGAGCGACTGAACTGAACTGAGCATGGTATGGTTTGAAAACGTGGGTTTTAGAAATATTTGTGTGATCTTGGGTAAGGATGGGTTTCTGTACTCAGTTTCTTCATCTGTTTGATTAAAGTTTCATAAGAAAATATATAATAAAATAAAATATGTGACCAGTTCATGGTCGATCCTCAGTAAACATTATAGATCTTTGTTCCTTTTCCTTCTTTGACTTACCCCCACACATTTCAGAATCTCCTAGATGTTTGTGCTTTAGAAAAGCACATGTGCTTTAGATAATAAGAGTCAGGCTCCCTTTAGCCTATCACTCCCTGTAATTAATGGGCTTCCGAGGGGTGGGGAGTGCTAGTGAATCCACCTGCCAATGCAGGAGCTGCAGGTTCAATCCCTAGGTCAGGAAGATCCCCTCGAAGAGGAAATGGCAACCCATTCCAGTATTCGTGCCTGGACAATTCCATGGACAGAGGAGCCTGGCGGGCTACGGTCCATAGGATCGCAGAGAGTCAAACAGGACTCAAGGGACTGAGCATGCATGCATAGCCCATTATTCAACGAATTCAGATTTAGTTAAAATCTTTGAAGTATTTGCTATGTTAAAAACTCTTTTGTTTTCCTTGGCAGTGGGTGGGTGTAGGATTCAGAGATAAGACCTTATCTTTATCATCCCTACCTTCCGTTCTTATCCGAAACAGCTGTTAAGCACTTGAGGTGAACAAGATACTGTGTAGGCACCGACCTTCTTTTTATAGCATGTGATTGAATGGGACTGGATTGAATGGAACCACTTGGTTCAGTTGGATTTGCAAATGCCTTAACTTCTTTTTCTTCCCCCAATCCCTCCAGGGTGCTCTCTGGAAAGTGCTTTTGACGCTGCACAAGGCTCTCAGAAACTGCTTTTCCTTTTAAAAATAGAAACTCATGTGAGTTTCCCATATCTCGGAGGGAAAGGCTTAATTCAGAAAAAGATACCTTACTCTTTCCTCAATTTCCTAAATTCATTTACAAAAAAGAAGTTTGGGAATTTAGACAGCAAATTGTTCAGCCCTTGAAATGTGGAGATTTGAGTCAGGGGCAGGAATTCCACCTGGGGACGCCTGGTCAGCTTTGTTCAGGTCATTGCCAACTTTCTGAGGTTCAGCTGGCCTCTTTGGAGTTTGTACTGTGACTTCAGGAAGGATGAGCAGAGCAGTGCAAATCTGTACACACTATGAGTATGAAAAGGCCCCTTCCTGCCTCATGACAAGTCAGTAGCCTTCTAGTCATACACAATGGTTGAGAATAGGACTGACCTAAGGGGCCCTAGGTTTCAGAAACATGCTTTAATGTTCATTAACCTTATACTGTTGTTGTTCAGTGGCTAAGTTGTGTCTGGCTCTTTGTGACCCCATGGACTGCAGGCTCCTCTGTCCTCCACCGTCTCCTGGAGTTGCTCAGATTCATGTGCATTGAGCTGGTGGTGCTATCTAACCATCTCATTCTCTGTCACCCTCTTCTTTTGTCTTCATTCTTTCCCAGCATTGGGGTCTTTTCCAATGACGTGGCTCTTCACATCACTTAGCCAGAGTATTGGAGCTTCAGCATCAGTCCCTCCAATGAATATTCAGGGTTGATTTCCTTTAGGATTGACTGGTTTGCTCTCCTTGCAGTCCAAGGGACTCTCAAGAGTTTTCTCCAAAAACACATTTAGAAAGCATCAGCTCTTCAGCGCTCAGCCGTCTCTACAGTCCAACCCTTACATGACTACTGGAAAACCATAGCTTTGACCAGACCTTTGTCTGATCTCTGCATCTGCCTTTTTAACCCACTGCTGTTGATCATGTAGATACTAACACTATCGGGCTATGTAGAGCTGTTTCAGAAGAAAGGTAAAATCTGTGCATTTTATAGTGGAAAAAGTAAAGTCTCCAGAAACTATGATTTGTCCAGAGTCATGTAGTGAGTAGAGAAGGTAAGACCAGGGTGTGGGCAGCTTGGCCTCACTAACCCTTTTGTTGCCTATCTTAATGGAGGATGGGACAGTCAGTGCAAAGATATTTACTGATATGTCTGTTGTACCCAGTACTCCTACGTGTTGGAGGGACATGAAAGAAGTCGCCCTCAAGCTTAGGGATATAAAACCAACAGCATGAACAACAAAAGCTACAATTAAATTCTATATTCTGTACTACAGTTATAAGCTTAGAGGTGGGGGACATAACCAGCCTCCTCGTACCTTTATTCTATCATTTTTTCTCAACCATGTACAAGAGGACATATACCTATTTTTGGCTTTTGCAGATGAAGAAAATGAGTCTGAGAAGAGGGTAGCTGGGCAACCGAGAGTCACAGAGCCAGAAAGCAGCAAAACATAGCTCTGAATGCAGATCGGACCCCAGAGTCCGAGATCTTTTTCTGGAGTAACAGAAGGAGGTGGGTAGGTGGTCAGCATTTCAGAAGAAGCCAGACTTGACCAGACAAGTGCAGGCGGGTAGAACTGGGGCAGTGCTTGCGGCCCAGGGCATTGCCAGCACACCTTTCTTTGGCACTGAAATTCCTCTAGGTAAATGAGGTGGGGGCCAGAGAGTCCAAACCTAGGTGCTTCCTAGACGCTGTGAGGCTGCTGTTCTCTCGACAGGTTGCCCGTAGAAACAATCCCGGAAAGACCTTTCTTGATGAGCTGACAGGGCTTGGCAGTCCCAGAGTGAGACTTTTTGCCAACAGATGCCCAAGATGTATTGAGTCTGGTGAGGACACAGGTGGCATTGATGGATCATAATTATTACTCACCTTCAGCATGTTATCCTGTGCAGCTGCAGCAGGCAAACAAAACTCTGCCCTTTAGGGCGCTTGAAGAATGAGAATGCATAAACCAGTCCTTTGCTACTCCAAAGTGTGATCCATGGAATAGCAACATGGACATCACCCGGGAGTTTGTTAGAACAGCCGACTCTTCGGCCCTCCCCTAGACTTAGTACATCAAAATCTGTGGTTTAAGAAGATCCTTAAAGTTTGAGAAACAGTGAGCTGTCACCATTGCTTTTGTTGTTTGTCTTGGTCCAGATTTTGGATCCCTTTGCTCCTCCCCTCAAAAAATACCGGTGGTACTCTGAATCCTGACAGTCATCCTTGGGGTTTTATGGGATTTCAAGTCAGGTTGTCTGGATTCCCAGCTCAGCCTTTGTTGCCATGGGACCTCCCACCTTTCCAGGGCTCAGCATCCTTTTGTTAGCTGTGATCCTAACAAAGCCTTTGTAGGTGATTCTTGTGGAAATCAAATGAATTAATGTGAATGGAACTGCTTTGTAAGTCATAAATGACTTTCACAGTATTCCATTAAAGTCGTTGAAAAGAATACCTCTCATCCAAAAGAATATTCATCTGGACTGTTCAGTACCAGTGCTGCATTCTGGTGAATGTTGTTTCGTCACTCAATTGTGTCCAGCTCTTCGTGACCCCATGGACTGTAGGCCACCAGGAATTTCTCTGTCCACGGAATTCTCCAGGCAAGAATGCTGGAGTGGGTTGCTTCTCTGCGGGATCTTTCCAACCCAGGGATTGAACCCATATCTCCTGCATTGGCAGGCGGATTCCTTACCCCTGAGCCATCAGGGAAGCCCCATTCCAGTGAATGGACAGGAGGAAAAAAATTTTTTTTCTTGGAGGTGCCACTTATTGAGATGACCATGCTTTGTCGTGGATGTAATTGTTTTACTTGTTAAGGCTCTGACCCAGAGGTATCACGGCCTGCTGCTTTGGAAGTCCGGGGTAGGCTTCCCTGAAGAGTCCCAGTCATTTTCTGTGGTCTCCAGTGCCGCCGCCTTCCCTTCCTCTGTTCCCAAGGCTCAGGCAATAAGCGCAGCTGTCATCCTTTGAAAGATGCAAGGCTCTATTTTGAGCCAGGCACTGGTGTTTTGATTTAGTATCACCTCCGTGATACAGGTTGACCTAATAGGCAACACCTGGGAAATAATTGGTGGCAGCAAAGGGAGCAGAATCTCTCAGGAGCATCATCTTGTGTTTTGTCAGATTGGGGGGTGGAGAGGAAACAACGGCGCGGTCCTCCAGGGCGGGATGAATAATTGAGAGCGAGCAAGCTGACTGCACAGAAGAGCTGCTTATGTAAAGCGGCAGGCAGCGGGGTGTGCGCGCGCGTGTTTGCGTGCGTGTGTGCGAGTGTGTCCGCGCGCCGGAGGGGCGCGTGGCTGAGTGTGTCTGTGCGTTGTGCGCGTGCGTGCAGGATCCGGGAACAGCTGTCTTGGGAGGGAGTCCGAGGGAGAGAGAGAAAGGGAGTGAGGGCCGGGAGAGAGGGGCTCGGCGGTGTTCTAGTTCGACTGCAAGACCACGCCAAATACCGGCCGCAGGGGAGGAGGGGGGGCCGCAGGGGAGGACCCCTCCGTAAGCCTGTCTCTTATACACATCTAGATGTGTATAAGAGACAGCTACTGCCCAGTGCATGAATGAATGAGCTCTGCACTGTGCTCCACTACCTTCCCAATGGCTGCCAGGTTAGTGCTCACTCTTGCTGACGCTTGTGTGTGCCTGTATGTATGTGTCAGTCCATCTTTGTTTCCTCCGCGCATTTTTTTTTTTGGAAGGGGGGCCTATGCCCAGGGGTCGGATGGGGGCCCTGGAGGTTGGAGCGAGGGCCTGTCTCTCTGGCTGCCGTGCTGTTTCCAGCTGGCGCAGGCCGCCGGAACCGCCGAGAACACAAACCTTTCCAGGCACAGTAAATCCGGAGTCCATGTTGTTTGCTTCTGTTCTGTGTTGGGGGGATCCAAAAGCAGCCGGTGTGACATCATGCTGCAGAGATGCCTCATTCTTTTTCCTCCCTGGCTCTTTTCTCTCTTCCTCACCTTCCTCAGAGTAGCATTGCCTGAGTGAGCCGTAGGGCCGGGAGGGGTGGGCCCAGGGCGGCTGGAGGGAGGGGTGGGGTTCAGGCTGATGGAGTCCCCTTGGCTAGAGAGACTTATTCAAGGTCCTGTAACTTGGAGAAAAAAGGGCAGAGGATTGCATTCTGGGGCGACCAGGCCGGAGCTTCTGGGGGAGGTGTGGACAGGCCATGTGTTCCTCCAGGTCTCCACCCACCGACTTAACTCTGGGGTGCCCCTGGTGGGGGAGAGGTGCCCAGAGCAGAGGTGAGGCCACCTTCTCACATACAGACAGATCCTGCTTCTCTGATGGATGGCTCTGGCTAATGGGAGGAGAGGAGGAGAGGGCAAGTTGATAGCTCCAGTCTCAGGGAAATAAAGGGATTTGTTTATTCTTTGGCTTAGCCGGCATTTGGCTCAGAGATTTGCCATGTGTTTTCAGAAAATAGATACCCAGTGGCTGGGCCTTACTCCCCCACACCTCCTTGCATTGTTAGTTATTTGCTTGATTTAGGCAAGTGGAGGGTGGGGGAGGACTTGAAGCTCTTGTCTCCTGGGAGACTCAGCCAGGCGCCCAGCCAGGGCTGGGGGGAGGGATCTTCGCTTCTTTACCTTCTCTGACTCTTCGCAGCAAACGGCTTCTGTGGACGCCGCCTGGCTCCTCCGCTTCCAGCCTCCCTCTCCCCGCTAGCCTGGAGGTGGGCATGCCTTCCTCCTTTGCCTTGGATAGCACTCTGTGGGTTGGAGAAGTTTAGGACCCGGGAGGAAGGAGCTGGCCTTGAAGGAAGGGAGGAGAAAGGGGTGTTTCAGGGAGCTGTCGTGGCAGCAGTATGTCAGTGTCGAGGCCATGGATGGTGGTACCCCACTGGGAGAGAATGAAGGACTGGGAGCTTCTGTCGTCCTACGTGGGAGAAAAGCTCCTCCCTTTCTTGGCCCTATGAATGTCCGGTGCAGGCAGGAGCCAACTTGTAGCTCCTTTCCTCCGCCTTGGAGTTGTCAAGCCAGGTGCCTTATTGGTGGGTCACAGACACACCCTCCTCCCTGGCTTGACAGAGAGGCAGACACACGGCACAGATCTTTCCAGGTCACACACTGTTCGGCCAGGGGTTGCCAGCTGTTTCTGTAAGACGCCAGAGCATAGATACTTGAGGCATTGTGACCCAGGCCGTCTCCGTTGCGATGACTCAACACTACTTTGTACAGCAGAAGCAGCCACAAACAGAAGGACGAACGCACATGGCTGTGTCCCCATAAAACCTCATTTATGGGCTCTGAGATTTCCATTTCATGCAGTTTTCACACATCACAAGGTATTCTTTTTTCCCAACCATTTAAAGACGTTAAGAACCATCTTTAGCTTGTGGGTCACACAAAATGGGTGGTGGGCTGGATTTGGCCTTGGGTCATGATTTGCTGACCTGTGAATGAGTCCTGATTAGAATGGCCTGATGATCACCTGAGACCTCCCTGAGAAAGTGTGAAAGACATGAGCAGCCTTCACCTTGCTCATGTTTGTGCACACACACACAGACCCTTCTATATGGTGACAGACAGAGGGCTGAATGAATTCAGTTTTCCTAGTGACCTCAGACGGAACCTCACCTGGCTGCTCTTGGCCAGCCAGGCGAAACCTCAGCTTTTCTGCAAGTCAGGCAGTTAGGGTCCAAGGAGCAAGTGTTTGGACTAGAAAGAGAAAAGCATTTGCACTTGAGAGCATTGCTGTGATTCCGTATCTGACCTGGAGATGCTCATATAAAGGTTCAAAATTGGAGTATAACCTGAGTTGGGCTGAGAGCTGGGTGGATTCTTCATCATTCCACCAGAACTTGAGTTTGTCCAGTAGGGGGAAGGAATGGTGGGCGTGGGGAGTGTCTTTTGTAGGGATACAAGCATACTTTGTGCATGCATGCACTTTCTGTAGCCCCAAGGCTGTAGCCAGAGATATGTAAGAGACCAGTGACTAATTCTAGATTCCTCTGATTCAGAAGATGACTCCAAAAATATATGTTTGCAGTCTCATTTCCAGAGTACATGGAGTGATGGTTCTGCTCTATTCTGAGCTCATCAGAAAACTTATTTGCTGTTCTACAACCATTTCTGGGCTCCATAGTTAAAGGGGGATGGAGATGAAGTGGAATTCATTCAGAGGAGAGTGAACCCCTTGGCTGAGGGGTAGGCTGGAGAAACTAGCAAGGCTGAAGGAGAAAAGGCTGAGGGAGCACAAGAGCCACTTTAAAAAGTGCATTTGGAAGAGAAATGTGATTTATTCCACACCTGCCAAGGGGGTAGATATATGGGACCTTTGGTGGGAAGCCACAGGAAACAGATTGAGCTTAAAATAAGAACAGTTGTCCAAAGGCGAAATGAGTTACATCATCAGTTAATTCTCTCCCTGTCACTTGAGGTAGACTCTAAACAAAGATTAGGTGGAGATGTAGGAGAAATGATTTTAAACGTCTAAAAATAGGTTTGAGGACTTAGATTCATCCCATCCAGAGGAGGGAGACTAGGAGCAGAGGAGGTGGTGCTGTAGTTAATGAACCGACCTCGAGTCTGGGAAAGCTGGAATGAAAGAAAATGGCGTTGAGCGCATTATAACAAGGGTTTTTTGTTGTTGTTTGTTTTTTTGATCACTAAGAACTTCCTGATGGTTGCAGGAGACAATGAGAAGGATCATAGAGGAAAGCCCTGGAATTTTGTACTCTGAATATATTTTATTTTAAAGAAGGCTACTGATAAGAGCAGACAGTCATCTCTCGGTTCCTGTGTTCTTTAAAAAATTTTTTAATTGGGATTTCTTGACAGTCCAATGATCAAGACTCTGCACTTCCACTGCCATGGCCCAGGTTTGATCCCTGGTCAAGGAGCCAAGATCTTGCAAGCCATGTGGCTCAGCCAGAAAAAAAAATTTTTTTTAAATTAAAATCTTGTGTGCTTAAAACTTTTTATTGAAGTATAATATACACATATATGCAGAAAATTGCACGTATCATAGAGCTTGATACATTTTTGCAAACTAAATACACCTGTGTAACCAGCACCAGCTCAAGATACATTTTATTTAAGATTTTTTTAATGTGGACCCTTTTTAAAGTCTTTGTTGAATCTGTTACAACATTGCTTCTGTTGTTTATGTTTTTGTTTTGGGGGCCGTGAAGCCTCTGGGATCTTAGCTCCCTGACCAGGGATCGAACCTGCACCCCCTGCATTGGAAGGCAAAGTCCTCATCATTAGACCACCAAGCAAGACCCAGGATTCAAAGCTATTGTGAGCATCTGAGAAGCCCCTCTCACTCCCCTTCTGAATATAGTTATATGAGGGTACAGCCTCACTGGGTGACATAGATGTCTGCCTGCAGATGGACAGATTGGCTGAGCCTCCTACAGACCTCTTGGTTCTAAAATTTCTACGATCCTACTTGCTTCAGTCTTTTTAGCTGTATCTGACTCTGCAACCCGATGGACTCCAGCCTGCCAGGCTCCTCTGTCCATGGGATTCTCCAGGCAAGAATACTAGAGTGGGTTGCCATGCCCTTCTCCAGGGGATCTTCCCAAACCTAGGGATTGAACCTGCGTCTCTTGTATCTCCTGCATTGCAGGCAGGTTCTTTACCCACTAAGCCACTTGAGAAGCCCAACGAAATGGTTCTTCTTCAGCTCTGTTTCTGTTTGTTCTCTAGCAGAAAGTGAGTCAGAAGTGGGTTTGAATCCACAGGGTCTGGAGGGGTTTAGCCACTTGGTTAGCTCAGATAGCGAGGTTAGGAAGGAGCCACAGAAGGGAAAGATATGCCGAATGCTGCTCTGTACCCCTGTGCACCTACACTTTGCACACCTCCTGGACTGCCTGCCTGGTTGGGACTTTCTCCCGACAGCCAGCCCCGGCCTCTGGTCCCTCCAGTGGCGTGACCCTGACCAGAGGGAAAACTGGTGATGCTAAAATAACTAGGGGCCTAGCCTGCCTGGTGGCTCAGATGGTAAAGAATCAGCTTGCATTGTGGGAGACCTGGGTTCGATCCCTGGGTCAGGAAGATCCCTTGAAGAAGGAACTGGCAACCCACTCCAGTATTCTGGTCTAGAAAATCCTGTGGACAAAGGAGCCTAGCGGACTTCAGTCCATAGGATTGCAGAGAGTCACACACGACTAAGCGACTAACACACACACACCAGACTGCCTGGATCCTTTGTTGGATTAGATCTGGGTTCCTCTGAGAGAACGCTCTGCTCTCAGGAGTTCACAGTGTGTCCTGTATATGCTTTTTGTCACCCCCGCCCCGCTTTGTTGTGGGGGGCTAGGCCACATTCACACTCAGTCTTCTCACAGGCTGAAGCTGAAGTGCAGAAAGGAGGGATTTGCTCCCAGATCACACACAGGAAGGGCTTCCCTGATAGCTCAGTTGGTAAAGAATCAACCTGCAATGCAGGAGACCCCAGTTCAATTCCTGGGTCAGGAAGATCCCCTGGAGAAAGGATAGGCTACCCACTCCAGTATTCTTGGGCTTCCCTTGTGGCTCAGCTCAGCTGGTAAAGAATCTGCCTGCAATGCAGGAGACCCTGGATTCAATCCCTGGGTTGGGAAGATTCCCTGGAGAAGGTAAAGGCTATCCACTCCAGTATTCTGGCCAGGAGGATTCCATGGACTATATAGTCCATGGGGTTACAAAGAGTCAGACACGACTGAGCAATCTTCACTTCACACAAAGGGAAGGAGCCGAACCAGGACTGCCTGGCTTCCTTGACAGGTGACTGGAGGAACTGTTTTGATTGACTCCATGTAGCTCTTAACCACAGGGTTAGTTAATTACCCGTCTGTCTCTCTCACAGGTGATAGATTCCTTAGAGGCAAAGCCTGAGTCCCTCATGCCTAGAGCATTACCTGGCTTGCAGTGTCTCTTCAGCTGTTAATTGGACGGATGGACGGATGGATGGATGAGCAGATGAAGGAACGGATGGATTCTGCACAAGCTCCTTGTAGTTTTAGTAGCAATATTTCTCTTGCAGAAGTTGGGGGTGGGGCCCTTGTGGATCAAACTTAGAAGAAGCTAGAAGTTCTATTTAGTTTAATTCCCTGCCTTGTCCCAGTGGTTTGTGGTATTGAGGCTTCCGAAATATTTTGAGTGGATTGTACTTATGTTTGATTGAGATTGATAGTCAAGTGTAAATGTATTAAGTTCCTCTTGTGTATTCAGTATCACATTTAATAATGTGTATTTAATCCTTGTGTATCTACAAAGAACCACAACACAGCTGCTGTCCCGTGGGGCTCTCAGGGTGAATATATAAAACACAGTAGGAGACGCATACATAGTAGGTGTTCAGTAATTGCTGGTTTAACGACACCCAGTCAGCAAACTTAGCTTAATTTCTAAAGACTGTAAAGCTCAGAGATAGCTGGATGGAAAATGATCACCAAGAATCGTGGAGAACTAAGGACCGTGGTGCTTAAAACTTTGGAGCTGTTCTAACGTGTACGCAGCCTCCTAGTGGGTGCTCTCTCCTTGGAAACCTGAAGTGTGGGGATGGGTGGCTGTTGTCAGGGCCTCGAAGAGGGAACTTCTGCATCCAGTGGAAGGCGGGATTGCCTGACCACTAAGGCCGCTTCCAGACTGCAGACTGTCATTATAGATCAATTCAGCCTGCACTGCCTGCAAACCCGCAGGACTCTCTCCCAGACTTTAGGTTTGTCCTGCTGTGATAGCCTCAGAAAGGAAATTGTCCATCATCAGTAAGTGCCTGTGTTTCATTTCAGCATCTTCTGCTTCATGTTAAGGCTTTATCCTCTAGCCCTGTGGAAGTGGGGCTAGCTAAAGATGTGAATAGCAGCAGACAAAACTCCTTGTCTTTGCTTCGTGGACAGGACAGAATGTAGAAACAGGATGCAGTTCCTTAACTGGAAATTCACTCCCTACATCTAACCTCCTTTCCCCTCCGTAAGCAGATTATAGGGACCCCTTTACTTTGGGAATGTGCTGCCTTTTTTTTTTTTTTTTTTTTNGGATTCTCCAGGCAAGAATACTGGAGTGGATTGCCATTTCCTTCTCCAGGGGATCTTCCCTACCCAGGGAATGAACCCGGGTCTCCCGCATTGAAGGCAGACGCTTTAACCTCTGAGCCACCAGGGTGTGTTACTTGTCTGGAAAAACTGAATGAGTATGAAGCAGCTTTTTGGTATTGATAATGGATGAGGCGAGATGGTAGGGTGAGGACACTCTTAGTGATTGCTCATAAAAGGACCAGGACTACTTATAAACAAGACTATTGTCTTTCATATCCGGCTGATTTGAAATACACATTAGTATCTGCTTCAATATTCTCATGTGCATCGGTATCTTCTCTTGTGAAAGCAGCTGGACCAGGAGCTCAGCAGCTGGGAACCAATGGTCTAAAAGCAGTCACAACAAAGGCAGGTTTCTGGTATTTGGGGATTTTCTTCCTTGAAACTATGGATGGACAAGACTACAGGAAGCTGGCTACTTCTTTCTCTGAACAGTTTCTTGTTAGACAGAAATAAAGTAGACAGGGAGAGGTTAGGTAGATAGCTATCAGACACAAGTGTTATTACCCCCTTAGCCTGCTCCCAGTCTTTTTTCTTTTTTTTTCTTGGGGGGGCGGGTATTTATTCTGTGAACTACTTTTATGTTATGTTTGTATTTATTTGTTTGGCTGTGCTGGCTGCTAGCTGCAGCCCATGGCATCTTTAGTTGTGCCACGTGAAGTCTTAGTTGTAGCATTCGATGCAGATCAACTTTCCTGACCAAGGACTGGACCCAGGCCCTCTGCATTGGGAACATGGGGTCTTGGCCACTGGACCGCCAGGGAAGTCCCCCTACTCTCAGTATTTTATGCATTTCTGAAGCCATCTGGGGATTTCAATATCTTAAGTTCTTTGTACCTAAATGTATTCAAAACTATTGTATTTTTCTTTGACTACACTAAAAATAATCTGAGAAAAAATTAGCTCAGGCAGGTCAGAAGCATCTTGATGAAAGTAAAAGGAAATATTTGAGTTACCTGGCTAAAGAATCATTAAAAACAATTGTTCATCAAAAGCAACCCATAAGAGCTCCTCAATTTTTGAAAGTTTAAATATAGTGTAAAAGTATAAGATTAGGGATATAACCAAACACTTTGAATTGCAATTACTTGAAAAATAATTTAAATGGATTTCTTATACATTTGATTATGCTTGGAATTTAGTCTTTCTAAGCCTCTTACCTATTTTATGAATTAAGGTGTGTCTGTAACAGAGTCTTATGCCTATTTCCTCAGTGAATATCAAAGCCATCTCATGTTCTTTATTTCTTACTAACTCTATTAAAGTTAAGCTATAAAGAACATGGTACCAACTGGCTACTAAAGGACTGAAATTTTAAAGTGCAAGCAACGTTTAGAAAACCACAATACAGATTCCACACACATAGCTTAGCACTTTGGAAAAAATGGGCAAATAGTCCTCTCTGCTTTGAAGGAAGAAAATGAAATTTAGCATTATTGTCTACTGTATCTTGATAAATGCCATAGAAAGAATAACACCGAGAATCAGGAGTCTCTCCTTTCACGTTGGTTTTTATACCTGTTTCTGTGATCTTGATAAGCTACATTCTCTTTGGGTCTCATTTTCTTATCTCTGAAATAGGATACTTCAGTTCAGTTCAGTTCAGTTGCTCAGTCGTGTCCGACTCTTTGCGACCNACTCCAGCCTGCCAGGCTCCTCTGTCCATGGGATTCTCCAGGCAAGAATACTAGAGTGGGTTGCCATGCCCTTCTCCAGGGGATCTTCCCAAACCTAGGGATTGAACCTGCGTCTCTTGTATCTCCTGCATTGCAGGCAGGTTCTTTACCCACTAAGCCACTTGAGAAGCCCAACGAAATGGTTCTTCTTCAGCTCTGTTTCTGTTTGTTCTCTAGCAGAAAGTGAGTCAGAAGTGGGTTTGAATCCACAGGGTCTGGAGGGGTTTAGCCACTTGGTTAGCTCAGATAGCGAGGTTAGGAAGGAGCCACAGAAGGGAAAGATATGCCGAATGCTGCTCTGTACCCCTGTGCACCTACACTTTGCACACCTCCTGGACTGCCTGCCTGGTTGGGACTTTCTCCCGACAGCCAGCCCCGGCCTCTGGTCCCTCCAGTGGCGTGGCCCTGACCAGAGGGAAAACTGGTGATGCTAAAATAACTAGGGGCCTAGCCTGCCTGGTGGCTCAGATGGTAAAGAATCAACTTGCATTGTGGGAGACCTGGGTTCGATCCCTGGGTCAGGAAGATCCCTTGAAGAAGGAACTGGCAACCCACTCCAGTATTCTGGTCTAGAAAATCCTGTGGACAAAGGAGCCTAGCGGACTTCAGTCCATAGGATTGCAGAGAGTCACACACGACTAAGCGACTAACACACACACACCAGACTGCCTGGATCCTTTGTTGGATTAGATCTGGGTTCCTCTGAGAGAACGCTCTGCTCTCAGGAGTTCACAGTGTGTCCTGTATATGCTTTTTGTCACCCCCGCCCCGCTTTGTTGTGGGGGGCTAGGCCACATTCACACTCAGTCTTCTCACAGGCTGAAGCTGAAGTGCAGAAAGGAGGGATTTGCTCCCAGATCACACACAGGAAGGGCTTCCCTGATAGCTCAGTTGGTAAAGAATCAACCTGCAATGCAGGAGACCCCAGTTCAATTCCTGGGTCAGGAAGATCCCCTGGAGAAAGGATAGGCTACCCACTCCAGTATTCTTGGGCTTCCCTTGTGGCTCAGCTCAGCTGGTAAAGAATCTGCCTGCAATGCAGGAGACCCTGGATTCAATCCCTGGGTTGGGAAGATTCCCTGGAGAAGGTAAAGGCTATCCACTCCAGTATTCTGGCCAGGAGGATTCCATGGACTATATAGTCCATGGGGTTACAAAGAGTCAGACACGACTGAGCAATCTTCACTTCACACAAAGGGAAGGAGCCGAACCAGGACTGCCTGGCTTCCTTGACAGGTGACTGGAGGAACTGTTTTGATTGACTCCATGTAGCTCTTAACCACAGGGTTAGTTAATTACCCGTCTGTCTCTCTCACAGGTGATAGATTCCTTAGAGGCAAAGCCTGAGTCCCTCATGCCTAGAGCATTACCTGGCTTGCAGTGTCTCTTCAGCTGTTAATTGGACGGATGGACGGATGGATGGATGAGCAGATGAAGGAACGGATGGATTCTGCACAAGCTCCTTGTAGTTTTAGTAGCAATATTTCTCTTGCAGAAGTTGGGGGTGGGGCCCTTGTGGATCAAACTTAGAAGAAGCTAGAAGTTCTATTTAGTTTAATTCCCTGCCTTGTCCCAGTGGTTTGTGGTATTGAGGCTTCCGAAATATTTTGAGTGGATTGTACTTATGTTTGATTGAGATTGATAGTCAAGTGTAAATGTATTAAGTTCCTCTTGTGTATTCAGTATCACATTTAATAATGTGTATTTAATCCTTGTGTATCTACAAAGAACCACAACACAGCTGCTGTCCCGTGGGGCTCTCAGGGTGAATATATAAAACACAGTAGGAGACGCATACATAGTAGGTGTTCAGTAATTGCTGGTTTAACGACACCCAGTCAGCAAACTTAGCTTAATTTCTAAAGACTGTAAAGCTCAGAGATAGCTGGATGGAAAATGATCACCAAGAATCGTGGAGAACTAAGGACCGTGGTGCTTAAAACTTTGGAGCTGTTCTAACGTGTACGCAGCCTCCTAGTGGGTGCTCTCTCCTTGGAAACCTGAAGTGTGGGGATGGGTGGCTGTTGTCAGGGCCTCGAAGAGGGAACTTCTGCATCCAGTGGAAGGCGGGATTGCCTGACCACTAAGGCCGCTTCCAGACTGCAGACTGTCATTATAGATCAATTCAGCCTGCACTGCCTGCAAACCCGCAGGACTCTCTCCCAGACTTTAGGTTTGTCCTGCTGTGATAGCCTCAGAAAGGAAATTGTCCATCATCAGTAAGTGCCTGTGTTTCATTTCAGCATCTTCTGCTTCATGTTAAGGCTTTATCCTCTAGCCCTGTGGAAGTGGGGCTAGCTAAAGATGTGAATAGCAGCAGACAAAACTCCTTGTCTTTGCTTCGTGGACAGGACAGAATGTAGAAACAGGATGCAGTTCCTTAACTGGAAATTCACTCCCTACATCTAACCTCCTTTCCCCTCCGTAAGCAGATTATAGGGACCCCTTTACTTTGGGAATGTGCTGCCTTTTTTTTTTTTTTTTTTTTACGCTTCTGTCACCCATCCTAGTAAGCTAGGTTGTGATCATCCAACAGGCAAGGAACACAGATACATGGAAAGATAAAGGGACTTTTCTCAAGGGTACACGAAACAGCACAGAATTTAAACTCAGACATGTACACTTACGTCTAGACAAAGTGACCAGGCCAGCAAAGTCTGGAAGTGATGTCACATTTTAGTTTTCATGGGTCCAGAAATCAGAATAAGAACCAATGGGCTGGTATTCTCAGAAGACAGATCTGGGGCAAGCTTGAGAAAGAAATCTCTAACGGAGTAGCTGAGCAGTGGTTGTTGAAAGAGCTCATTCCTTTATTCACGCAATACATATCTGTGATCCCGTTGAGCTAGAGGCACTGGGGAACCACACAATAGACAAGGCCCCAGCCCCCACGGGGAGTTCAGTCCAGTGTAAGCAACCAAACGACAACAACGACAAAGACAGCCCCCACTCCTGACAAGTGCCGTGGCGTGGGCAAATGNAGCTCATTCCTTTATTCACGCAATACATATCTGTGATCCCGTTGAGCTAGAGGCACTGGGGAACCACACAGTAGACAAGGCCCCAGCCCCCACGGGGAGTTCAGTCCAGTGTAAGCAACCAAACGACAACAACAACAAAGACAGCCCCCACTCCTGACAAGTGCCGTGGCGTGGGCAAATGGAATGGTGTGAGGACGGCCGCCTGGGGACAGGGAGGCACAGTCATGCAGTGGCTCTTCAAGACGGGCTCCTCTAGGGAGGGCACATTTGCATTTTGACTTAAAGGTTGAAAAGGAATCAGAGTTCAGAACTGTAGGGGGAGAGTTCTGGAGCAGGGGTGAACTTGGTGTGTTTGAGGAGCAGAAAGATCCAAGGAGGCCAGAACAGCTGTCTCTTATACACATCTGAGGTGGGGTGGGCAGGAGGACTAGGCCATCAGAGCCCTATGCCCCTTGGGCACGTGGAGGGGGAAATCAGGCCCTCCACGCCAGAGGGAATTGTTCCCCTGAAGATGAAAGTACCACTCAACTGGCTGAGTGCCACTTCCTCCCCAGGGAGCATGCTGCCCCCTCCCTACCCCAAGTGCTCAAGACACCCGTGAATCAGCACTGCAAAATCCTGATGCAGAACCCTCTGCGCAGAGGGGCCATTTGGGCTCACAGCCCAGACTCTGGGGACTCCTGACCTTTTTAATGGCCAGGCCCCTCAGCACCCTTTGGGCAAAACGGTTCATGTCCACTGGTTCTGTAGCATCATCCATTTTCAAAGGTTATCGTCATTTGTTCCTCTTTGAAATGTCCTTAGAGATAACTGGAGCTCTGGCTTGTCCCTCAGCTCTGGCAGGACTCAAATGAACTTACTTTGTTTTTGTCGGAAGGGGGAAAGTGGGTCAGGCTGTTTTGGCATTTCAGGCATGGAGTCCTGGTTCTATTGCAGGCCCTGGTCTCCATGGAAATGAAAAATAGTGTTTGTCATGCCTGTTCCTGGATTGAATTCCAAACTCTGGGCTGAACAGAAGCTTCAGGAAAGCCAGGGGGTGGGGAGTGGGGTGGATGGAGCCTGTGGCCACTGGGATGAGAAATCTGTCCTCCTTGGCTTGTGTTGGAATAGGCAGGCAACCTTCGCCCAGTCTCTGGCCCTCTCTTCACCCATCACCTCTCTGGACCAGAAACACCAGTAAAAGGGTAACTGATACCCTTCTGCCTTTCTCCTTGGCCAAAGACTTTCCATGGACCATGCCTTTTTGTTAATTGGTCAGTTAATAAATTCATCAACAACTGAAGTCGCTGCTAAGATCTTCTCCACAAGTAATTTCTTCCAGGCTTAAGTTAACTCCCTAATGAGAATGTATCTAGTATGTACCTGCTGTGTGCTCAGTCGTCGTGTCCTACTCTTTGCAATCCCATTGACTGTAGCCCGCCAGGCTCCTCTGTCTGTGGGATTTCCCAGGCAAGAATACTGAAGTGGGTTGCCATTTCCTCCTCCAGGGGACCTTCCTGATCCAGGGCTCAAACCCAAGTCTCCTGCATCTGCAGGTGGATTCTTTACCACACATCACCTGGGAAGCACCCATCTAGTATGTACCTAGAAGGCATTAGACAGCTGGCTGCAGATGTTTTGGGTGGGCTCTGCTACCTTTCATTCCTTTTGTAAGATTAAAAAAAAAAAAAAATTAACTTTACATAGGTACTTGAACAAGATAGGGATGGAAGAATGAGTCAGTGGAAATTGTTGGCCATAAAAAGTGCCCTGAATTATCTACACAGTAGCCACAGAGATGGGGACCAGTGAGGGACAGGGTGCAGAGACAGGGTGGGGGCTGGGCCATGTGGAGCCTTTGAGCCAATATTGGGGTAACCATTGGCCAGATAGTGAGTCTGGAGAATTGTCGAGCTTCCGTTTGTAAAGTGTCCCTGCCCTTGGTCTGATCTGACAACAATCTAGTTCTGAGTTCTTGGTTCCAAATTTCAAACATAACTTGTCCCTGAACATTGTGTCTATTTCACCCAAAGGCCCAACTTGGAAAGCCCCCAGGGCATTTCAGCAAGTTACTAGAACAGAAAAGAGGGAATGAGCTGTTCATCTCTGTCAGAATCTTGATCTTCTGGCGGTGGAGGGAGACCCATTCTGTGTCACGCTCTGAAGCTGCATTGTATGAATTGTGATAGGAAGGAAGAGCATTATCCTTGCTGCTGCTGCTGAGTCACTTCAGTCGTGTCCGACTCTCTGCGACCCCATAGACGGCGGCCCACCAAGCTCCCCTGTCCCTGGGATTCTCCAGGCAAGAACACTGGAGTGGGTTGCCATTTCCTTCTCCAATGCATGAAAGTGAAAAGTGAAAGTGAAGTCGATCAGTCGTGTCCGACTAGTAGCGACCCTTAACCTTGCTGAAATGTAGCGTGATGCTACATTCCGGCCAGTGTGGTATGCGAGAACCAAGCTGAGAGAGACCTGGTTTAGCTAAGTTGGGAAGAGAGCCTCTGTGCCATAAACGATGCATGCTGTATATGCTGAGTCGCTTCAGTTGTGTCCCATTCTGTGACCCCATTGACTGTAGCCCACCAGGCTGTCCTTCTGTGCATGGGATTCTCCAGGAAGAATAAAATAGACCAGCAAGAAGTGCCAACAGCAACAAAAGGGCATCTCTTTAGAGGCTGTCTGGCCCTTCTCTTCAATCAGGTAATCACACTGTGACGCATAAGGCACCGCTGGCTTTTTCTGCCTAAAACAAGGAATTGGACCCAGTGGCAAAGCTGTTGCCAAGACTGAGCACCCCGTCCAGCTTCCTGCTAACCCCTTGGTGGACAGTCACATCATCTCTGGACCTGGGCTTCATCTGTAACAGAGAGAGGACTGGATCACATGAGCCCTTCTGACTTTCTCTGAAACAGTCATCCCTGAGACTGTGGTTTTGTATTCATGGGTAAAGGAGGCCAAGACCAGGAGCTCCAGGACATTGTAACAAGAACTGAGCAGGCCTGGGAAGTTTTTTGTTTTTTGTGTGTGTTTTTTTTTTTTCCTAAATGACTTGGTATTTTGCTCTCCAGGGAGGAGAGCCCAAGGGGAGTGTGGAGCCCAATTAGGATTTGTGATTTGGGCCATTTTTCTTCCTCTACAAAGTTCTGATTGGGTCTGCCCTTTCCACCTTCCGTGCTGTGTGCATTTATGGGCACAGAGCCACTACATGACAAGCAGGAACACAGAGAGGAATCGAAAATCAACCATCTTCAGGGAATTCTCCTAAACTCTGAATTTGGATCCATTTTAGGTGGACAGATCTAATAGAGGCATTTGCAGGTAGCATGGAAATTTCATGTAAATGTTATGCAAATACACCTGTGGGCCTTCCTGTCTCAGACACTCGAACATGTGCTATAGGAAAATTCAAAGTGGAGCTGGCTAATTTGCATGGATATTTGCAGTACTGATGAGACTTCCGAATTGTCATGGGGATGGGAGGTGCATGGCTGGTTAACAGAATAGTCAGCTGTTGGGAATTAGGAACAGCTGGATACCAGAATCAGCTTTAACTCGATGGTACTTAGGGCAGGGAGGGATGAGGTGCTTGTAGTATGGCTGTGGGCAGGGATCTCATGATTAATTATCAAGCTCCTGCACCAAAAGAACGTGTGTTGTGTCATGTTATTGGTTAGTCGCTAAGTTGTGTCTGACTTTTTATGACTCCATGGACTGTAGCCCACCAGGCTTCTCTGTCCATGTAATTTCCCAGGCAAGAATACTGGAAGCATTGCCATTTCCTTTTCTAGAGGATCTTCCCAACCCAGGGATCATACGTATCTCCTGTATTGGGAGGCAGATTCATTACCACTGAGCCACTGCTGCTGCTGCTGCTAAGTCACTTCAGTCGTGTCCGACTCTGTGTGACCCCATAGACGGCAGCCCACCAGGCTCCCCCATCCCTGGGATTCTCCAGGCAAGAATACTGGAGTGGGTTGCCATTTCCTTCTCNGCCACTGCTGCTGCTGCTGCTAAGTCACTTCAGTCGTGTCCGACTCTGTGTGACCCCATAGACGGCAGCCCACCAGGCTCCCCCATCCCTGGGATTCTCCAGGCAAGAATACTGGAGTGGGTTGCCATTTCCTTCTCCAATGCATGAAAGAGAAAAGTGAAGGTTAAGTCGCTCAGTCTGTCCGACTGTTAGCGACCCCATGGACTGCAGCCCACCAGGCTACTCCATCCATTGGATTTTCCAGGCAAGAGTACTGGGGTGGGGTGCCATTGCCTTCCCCGACTGAGCCACTAGGGAGGTCCATAGTTTTGAGAACCACACCTTCATGCCCAGTCCCCAGCAACCTTCTCCATTGGCAGTTCCTCTGACAAGCTCAGCTGACTTTCTGCTCCAGCGAGTCCAACCACCCAGTAGACACTGAACAGCTAATATACTAAAGAGAGTTATAAGCAGATTTATCCCTTGATACTTACATGATTAGTCCAGGGGAACACTCGTTCTCAAATTTTGGAGTGTGTCAGAATGAGCTATGGTGCTTGTTTCCAATGCAGATTCACAAGACGGTTTCCTGGAAACTGTCATTTATTGAGTGGGGTGCGGTTTGGATTTTGCACTTCAAGGAGGCATCCTGGTTGGATTTGGTTCCCACTTAGGAAGATCCCTTGGAGAAGGGAAAGGTTACCCACTCCAGTATTCTGGCCTGCACAATTCCATGGACTGTATAGTCCATGGGGTCGCAAATAAACCAGCACGACTGAGCGATTTTCACTAGGAAGTAATAGGGCTTCCATGGTGACTCAGACGGCAAAGAATCTGCCTGCAATGTAGAAAACCCGGGTTCAATCCCTGGGTCAGGAAGATCCCCTGGAGAAGCGAATGGCTACCTACTCCAGTATTCTTGCCTGAAGAATCCCATGGACAGGGGAGCCTGGAGGGCTACACTCCGTGGGGTCGCAAAGAGTCGGACAGGATTGAGCAACTAACACTTTCACTTTGATGGGAAGTAATATTTGGAAGGATTCAAAGCATGTTCATAGACCACTCTGAGGGAAAGGAGCAAGAATAATCCAGTTTTTACAGAGAGGAACAAAAACCTTCTTAATACTATCAGCTCAGAAATATTTATTGAGCATTCATTATGTATCAGGCACTGCACTAAAGATCTGTGTCACTTGTGTTATTTCATTTAACACAACAGTCCTCTGAGATAGATGTCCCATGAGGAAAATAAGGCCTAGGGGCCAGGTTTGTACAACAAGTTGCAGAGGTGGGCCTTAACCCTGAGCCTGCTGACTCCACACACTGGCATTAATCCTGAGCCCGCAGGGCTCAGGCAGGCCTTCAGCAAACTGTTTCAGTTGAAACTGGCTTTCTAAATTTCTAATCCAATGCTGTATCAGAGTAGGGTGCCCTGGCATGTATCGGGCAGTCTTTTAAAAATTGCCTATACAGCACATTGAAACTGTGACAGCCGTTAATTTTGATCAGCCAGGTATTTGCAGCACTGGGCCCAGGGGGAACCAGAAAGTGAACATGAAGAATCTGGGGGTGGGGAGGAGGGGTCTGACTGGGGATGAGCCAGGGCTGGAAGGCTCTGTGGCCAGAGAGCCCAGATGGAGCTGCTGGGGGTGGGGTGGCCAGTACATACCTTGAAATCTCTGGGATAGAAACAATTGACTTCACTGCAAGCAAACAAGTTAACCTAGATGAGGAGCACTGAGCCTGTTCTGCTCGGGGATCTGAGACTGTGGGGAGCTGATCAGGAAGCTGGCTTGCTGGCACTGTCTACCTGGGCCGACGTGCCCACACCAGGTGGGAGGATGGGAACAGGATGCCAAGCGGACGGGGGCTGTGGCTCCCGTGTCTCCAGTGGGGGTGGGAGATGCAGCCAGGAAAGTCGCCGCAGAAAGCCAAGGGCCTCGGTCCCCTTTCCCTGGGCCCCTGTTTCTGGGGACTTCAGGCAGACCTAACTGTGGGAAGCCAGGACCGAACTACAGCATGTGGGACTGTGGTCAGACTTTAGGAAGCCCTGTTTGTAAGCAAGGAAACCGGGAGAGGAGTAACGTAGTCTTGTTGGAGGTTTTAAAACAGGAGAGATGGGAAGTGAGTGAATGACCTCTGGGCCCCTTGCAATGGGTCCAAAGTGACTAGGGGAGGTCATCTCAGCTGACCTAATATTGGGGAAAGCTGATGATGACAAGAATCTTTTCTTAAGTATTCACTTTTGTACGTCATGCTTCAGAGGCACACGGTTCCTTATAATGTGCTATGTACTCCATACTCTTTTATATTTTAGGCTTTCATACCTTTGTTCTTGCTGATGTTTTGGCTTATTTATTTACATATTTTGATTTTTCAGAAACCTTCTCTTCCTTCCTACTACCATGCCCTTCACCTGGCTCACTCTGACACATTTTCCAGGACCCAGCTTAAGTCCCAAGGTCCATGTCTTCAAGGCAGCGTTTATGGACCCCTGTCTAAGACGCCTTTCCTCTTTTCCTGTCACACTGCTTGTTGCTTTTATTAAAATGAGAGGAACATGTGTCTAGCTCTTCCTGATGACAGTGTCCCAAGCATAAAGATCCTTTCTCACTCACCAGTGTGAACTTGAACGCCTAGGATTATGCCAGGTGCTCAGTGTATGTTTGTAGCACAGAAGACCCAGATAATAAGTTCTGTCACCTAGGCCAGGCACTTAACCTGTATTTCTCAGGTTTCTTACGAGAAATTAAGAGTTGGTTATATTAACTCAGAAATCTACAAGGGGAGTTCTTAGTCCACTAGCTGCTCCAACCTTGTCTTCCTTTTCTTTCTACAGCAAATCTACGGTCATGTTTAGCTTTAAAACCTGCAGATTTTGAAATATAATATATTACTATTGTTAATAAGGATGGCTGAATCAGATTAAAGGCGAATCGTCGAGTTTGTTGGAAAGACATTGTTACAGATTATAAGATTCATCGGAATAGGTTTTATTTCCTCAGCAGGACAGCTGAATCTGTAGAATGGAGTGCCTTTAAAAGAGTTTTCGGGGGCAAACCAAATATCGTATATTAATGCATATATGTGGGATCTGAAAAAATTGATATAGATGGTCATATTTACAAAGACATAGAGAACAAACGCATTGACACCAAGGAGGGGGAGGGAGGTGGGATGAATTGGGATTGACAGATGTCCATCATTGATACTATGTATGGAATAGATAACTGATGAGAACCTACTGCAGAGCAGGGGGAGCTCTGCTGAATGCTCTGTGGTGACCTGAATAGGAAAGAAATCCATAAAGAGGAGATTGTGTCTATGTATAGCTGATTCACTTTGCTCTACAGGAGAAACTAACATATTATAAAGCAGCTATACTCCAGTAAAAACTTTTTTAAAAAAATAAGAGTTTTAGGAGGAATTTCCTGGCAGTCCAGTGATCAGGCCTTAGCAGTTTCCCTGCTAAGGGCCTGGGTTCAGTCTCTGGTCAGGGAAGTAAGATCCTACAAGCCACACAGTGTGGCCAAAGCGGGGGCGGGGGAAGCTTAGTGAGAGAGTCTTCTTGCTGTTCAGTCACTCAGTTGTGACCCCATGGACTCTTTGCGACCCCGCAGACTGCAGCATGCCAGGCTTCCCTGTCCTTCACCATCTCTGGAGCTTGCTCACACTCAGGCCCACTGAGTCGGGATGCCAGCCAACCATCTTGTTCTCTGCCGTCCCCTTCTCCTCCTGCCCTCAGTCTTTCCCAGCATCAGGGTCTTTTTTAAATAGTTGGCTCCTCACATCAGGTGGCCAGAGTATTGGAGCTTCAGTTTCAGCATCAGTCCTTCCAGTCTAGCGAATCTAGTGGTGATTTTGCTGAGTTAGGGCTCTAGTCACTCCAAGCATTTTCTTCTCATTTAGTGGGGGATCAGAGTGGAGGAGGAGCATGGGATAGGGGGTAAGCATGGTTTGGGGGCTCGTCTTGAGTGTGAGCATTGTGTGGGAAGGTCTGGTGTAGTGCGGACCAGTAAGGGAGGGATCTGGGGACAGGCCTCGATGGCTGAGGCAGAGCGTGTGCGGGAAAGAGCGGCCAAGCAGGAGCTCTCAAGGGTACTTGGAGGTGATAGTTGGCGAATTTCTGACCATAGTTTGAAGTTCACGTTATTCCAAGAAGGGTAGAAAACCAGAGAGGGCCTTAACCAGAGAGGAGAGGGCGGCTCAAAATGACAGCTTTACTTTTTGTAAAAAGTTCATTTTGACAGCAACGTAGAGAATGAACGGGAGCGTGGAGGCAGAAAGTTGAGTCTTCTTTCCTTCTCTTCACCCAGCTCACCATCCGTCCTCGTGATCTACCCTTCGTTCGCTTTACTCTGCAAACAAGCATGATTGGATGCTTGGTTCTGAGAACAAGCTCTGTGATCAGTAGGCCCACATTTGATTAGGCCTCTCCTGCCCCTTACCCGTCTGTGTGACGCTGGACAAACTACTTTCTCTGTCAGTTGTTCAACTTAGCACCTGAAAAGTGGGACTAGTAATCTCCCTGAAATTAGATAATGCTTAATAAGCGCTTGCCATTATGCCAGGAGCTCATAAACGTTCATAAACTTAGCTATTTGTGTTCATAGTGGCAGGTTGGCGGCACAAATGTGGGAGCGGTCATGATGCTGAGGGTTGGTAAAGCTGTGGGTGGTGTGGAGACCTGCCCCAGAAGGAGACCCCGTGCAGATGTTAGCTGAGCTCATGCTGTTAATACTTACAGAGCATCCTGGTGAATGGTGAGGGAGGTGCAAAGGCACGTGCCCCCAGGAGTGGGCAGGTCTTCACTTTAACACCAGGCAGAGAGTGATCAGTGCTTTGGTCATTTCATTGGCGGAAATTTAGAAAAGGCTTTTGGAGAAGGTGGGGTTGAATTGGGTCCTAAAGGGTGAATGGGACTCCGTTGGGTAGATGTGAAAGGAGAGTGTGCTTCCTGCACACTGGGGAGTCAGAAAGAGGATGCATGCCAAGAAAACCAGGGGGAGATAAGCAGGCCTGGAAGATAGGAACTCGTTTTTTTCTGGCTGCACTGGGTCATCGTTGCTGCACGCAGGCTTTCTCTGGTTGCGTTGAGCAGGGCTTCTCTCTGTTGTGATGTGCAGGCTTCTCATCGCTGCGGCTTCTCTCGTGCAGAGCACGGGCTCTAGGTGCTCAGGTTTCAGTAGCTGGGGCTCTTGGGCTTAGTGACCCTGAGGCATGTGGAATCTTCCTAGCCCAGGGATCAAATCCATGCCCCCTGCATTGGCGGGTGGATTCTTAACCACTGGACCACCAGGGAAGTCCAGTGGGGACTCTTTAAGTGAGTACAAAGAAAAAGTATTGAGGTCTAGGTAACTGTCAAAGGATTTTTGATAGAGAACTTTGAATTCCATTCTGAGGATTTGAGACTTTAATATGAATGTCAGTAAGAGGGCAGATAGATAGTATCAAGCTTTTATTTAGAAAGACTTTTAAGGACAAAGGTATGAATGGTCACAAAAGAGGGAAGGCAAGAAGAAAACCACTTAGAAGGTTATTAGCAAACTCTAGGGCAGAAGCATTGAGAACTTGAACTAGGACCCTGGGAAAAGAAGGAAAGAACGCATTACAGAACTTTAAGGAAATGGAGTTGATGAGATTCAGTGACTCACCTTTTGTGAGGGGACATGGAAGGGGTGAATTTGCAGCCTGAGAGTCTAGGAGATGGTGGTGTCACTAAGGACGGGCAGTAGTGGGAGGAGGCTTGGGAGGAGAGACCACCTGCCCGGCTCTGAAGCCGAGGTGCCACCTGCCCGGCTCTGAAGCCGAGGTGCCACTTGCCTGGCTCTGAAGCTGAGGTACTTGTGAGATACTTATTTAGAGGAACTCACATGTTGGCAGCAGGTTGTTGGGCTGAAGGTAACAGGTATGATTTGGGTCAGAAGCAGGTAGAGGAGTCCTTTGATTCCAGGCATAGCTGAAGTCACTGAAAACAGGAAATGGCTTGGGCGGTGAAGAGCCCACCTTTGGGGAGGAACTGAATTACAGGCAGAAAGGCGAGAGTGGAACTAATTGCTAAGACAGGAAGAGGAATAGGAGAGGTGTGTGTCATCAGGAAGAAGGGAAGAGATTTTTCAAGAGCAACACAAATGCTCAATAGCCTTATAAGCGCAAAGATGGAAGTGGCATGTGAGCATGTAAATTGTCTGTTGATTGACATGTTGAAAGCAGCATCTTTGGGTGGCATATGGAGGGTCAGCTGACATGGGATCACTAAGGGTGGAGGACATCTCATGAACATGTCCATCCTGGGTGCCTGAGACTCATGAGGTTTTGGATAGTTGGGGTACATTTCCTCCAGGTTGGGATTTTTTGCCCACCCCTTGCTTGAATCTTTCCTCAACAGCCACTTATCAGCAGGGATGCAGAGTTTGAGGAAGGATAAAGGGACCTCCTTTCTATTCCCAAGGCTGGAATGCCCGTGTGTGAAGATGTCCCTTATCTCAGAAAAAGATGGGAGCCCACCGTGGGTTCATATGTCTGAGATGGACTTGCGCAAGGTGTCATCCACTCTCTAGTTAGTCCTTCTCTGAGCACACTGGTTGAGGTTAGGGGCAGAGTTCTTGGCTGTTGTTACAGCAGAGCAGTCCTAGGAGATGGTGTCAGCCCTGGAGTACTTGGCCGTGGGTTGAAATTGACTCGAGAGAAAGGGGGCCGCCCCAGGGAGATGAGTGCCTGAGTCTGCTCTTTGGATGGGTCCAAGAATCCACTTGCCACCATTTTAATGTTCGGCTTTTCCAGATGAGGGAAAGGAACGTAATTTCCTTTCTCCAGGTTTTGTCCTAGTGGATGAATTTAGAAGCAGAGGGTAAGGATGTTGGGAATGTGGTGAGACCTAGAAGAGCTGCTTGTTGTAAATCCTAGTTGTGGTTGGTACTGTAATGAGTTTGAAATTCTGTTTGGGGATAAAGCACAGCATTGGGCCACATGTGTCTCCACACATCCTCTCGCGATTCATTTTTCCCTTTTGTTTCTTCTCTGCATCAGCTTCCTTCCAGGAGTCAAAGGCTCACCCTTGCCCCACTGCTGCCCTCCTCCCACACTTGCTGGTTGGGGCTTTGGGGCTCACCTCCTGTCCTCTCTGCCGAGGATCCCCAGGTGGAAGGTTCTGCCAAAGGGGATGGTTTTCATTGCAAATGGATCCAGTGGGCCATCTGAGGTTGCAGCTGGATCTTCATGCACATGGCAGAGTTCCCCAGCCTGCACTCCACTGGCTTAGGGAGGGCCCAGAGTGTTTCCTGGGGCCCTGACGGCCTTGGATCTGGCAGTGCCCAAAGCCCGACGCTGCGCTGCCTGCCCACTTCTTCCCAGCCCTTCCCCTTGGGCCTCTTTGGCCTTCCTGTCTCCTGCGTGTTTTCCGTCTCCTCCCTGCATGACCTTTCCTTTCCCCATCTCTTTCCTTGCTCCATTTTCTCAGAGCAAAGCAAACACCTGTTAGAACTTGGCTGCATCAAGTTTTCCTCTCCTCTTCCCTCCTTCATCTCCTCTAGTCCTTTAAGAATACAAGATAAATATTTATGAAGTGCACAAGCCTTGGTATGAGGGGATTTGGTGGGTGTATAAGGTAGTTGTTGGAAATGAATTTGGGGGAGGGGACATGGCATGTGAGAACTTCCGCTGTGTTTACCTTTGCCCTGGGTAAGGGGAGCAGGAATAATGTAGCTTGCAAGGAAATAGAAGTGTGGGTGAGTTTTACAAGTCAGAAGACCCAGATTTCGTTTCGAAGCCCTCTGTGATCAGAGGACACTTGGTTCTCTTTGCCATGCACTGGTCTTTATTTTTAAAATAGGAATTGGGGCACTTGTCATTATTACCTTGGTGAAATGATTCCTTAAATGCTTTGGAAAGTGGGATTATTTTTGTTATTGTTATGAGCGGATATCTCTGAGGCAAAATGTACAGGCAATCTGAATTTTGCAGCATGTATAAAATGAGCTGATAGTATTGATATGATCTCTAATGAGTCTCTCAACTTATATTCCGTTTTCGCTAGACAATTCATGGCATATAATGGGGGGAGAGGGTGGGTCCTAACAAAATTTGGTGGTTGGACAGACAGATGGACCGCTGGATGAACGAATCTCTGAATGTCTAATCCCCCTACTTACCCCTTCCTACTGCTATTTCCATTTCACGTGGGCACCACCGCCCCCTCCTGGCCAGCAGCAGTATTACGGTGCAGTCCATAGGTGGGCCATGGCTGGGCCCTTTCGTCCCTATTTCTCCCCAGCACCAAACCCTGGCTCCCTGAGCTGGCTCCTTGGGACCTGTCTTTGGCCCTCAATTACTGACAACTTGTCTTTCCTGCCCCTCCCTGTCACCCCACTCCCTCTCTCTGTCTGCCCCTGCAGCACTGCCAGTAACTCCAACCGCAGCACGCCAGCCTGCTCCCCCATCCTCCGGAAGCGGTCTCGCTCACCAACCCCGCAGAACGTAGAAGGAGACACCATGGTGGAGAAGGGCTCAGATCACTCCTCGGACAAGTCGCCGTCCACTCCGGAGCAGGGCGTGCAGCGCAGCTGCTCCTCGCAGTCCGGCCGCAGTGGTGGCAAAAACTCCAAGGTGAGCCTGACCCGCCGGCCGCTCTGTCCCTGCTCATTAGCTGGCTGCAGGGAGGCTGGTGTTGGGGGAACAGCGAGGTAGAGAACCCCTTCGTGGAGGGACCTGACGTGATTGACCAGCCCTAGTGTCCCAGAGAGAACCTCTGTTCTGTGAGGTGAGAGTGGGAGGCAGGGGAAAACCCCTATTAAATCTTGATCTTCTTAGCTTAGCCTTCAGAGAGGCCCCGGGAGCTGGTAAAAGGATTCCACAATGACCACTGTCTCTCATTAGGGGCGAGGGAGGCTCACAAGCCTTGAGATTCGGAGGAGGGGAGCTCTGGGGGTTGGGGGAGTCATCTCTTCAGCACTGGTGCCTTTGCCAAATTTGGTGTGGAAGGGAACATTATTTGGGACAAATGCAGTTGCAGGGAAGGGAGTCCTCAGGGACCGTTGCAGAATGCCGTATTGGCCTTGGCCATCACCCAGCCTTACCTTCGGTAATAACCCACCTGGTACCCACCTGGCCAAGAAGAGGGCGACAGGGCTGGCCACCCCTCCCGAGGATGTCCTGGTTGCCACCTGAGCCCCCGTTTGCCTAAGGGGGCCTGGGCTACTTATGCTTCCACAAAGAGCCGTCCGCCCCCGCCTTTAGTCCTTTGGGAGGCAGACGATGTCTCTGCGCTACTGCTCCTTAAAAGAGCTTCTCTTTCCCTCTTGACTCACAGGCCCTGGGGAGGGGAGGAGACCCTGGGAGGCTCGGGAGCTGGCATCCCAGCTGAATTTGTCTTTTGATTTCTTGTTCTTCCTCTTCTTCCCCACCGTCCCCCAAATACCTTCTTTGCATGCACGGTCTTAGTCTCACAAGCGCCTCTCGAAAGTAAGCCATCTTTTGTCTCTGTCTTCCGCCCCCCTCCGGTGTTGAACTGTGTGTAGTGCTCCGCGCCCCGCCCTCCACTCCCTGCCCAGTTTGGCCCATGTGTCTTGCTTGGTCCCTTTCCTAGAAGGGCCAGCCCCACTGCCCATGGCAGGCTGGCTGAGGTCACCAAGGGACCATTCCCACTGC
This sequence comes from Oreotragus oreotragus, assembly GCA_006410675.1. Taxonomy (NCBI): domain Eukaryota; kingdom Metazoa; phylum Chordata; class Mammalia; order Artiodactyla; family Bovidae; genus Oreotragus; species Oreotragus oreotragus. Next base: position 73,542 of record SJYX01009261.1, on the reverse strand, counting down.
ACCCGGAGTCGGAGAACAGACCCGCCCCCATCCTTCCCACCCAGGCTCAGAAGGGGGCTGCTGTGTCTCCCACAGGGTCCCAGACATGCGGGCAGACTCTCCCCAGCCCCTGGGAGTCTGTGGAGCCGTGAATAATGGACAGCTTTGCAGCCAGGGCTTCCGGGTTGACGAGGCCGCAGGTTGGAGGCTGCAGTGCCATGCATCCCAAGATGTGTATAAGAGACAGGCCCCCATCCTTCCCACCCCACCCCGAACCCCGTCTCTGCCTGCTCCCCAAACACTGCCTCGGTGGGGAGTCTGTCCCCTCCTTACATGGTGCCGCTGAGAAGCAGAGTCCTGCCGGGGCTTAGTTTCATTCCTTTGGGGAAGGGAGGCTCCGGATCTGGTGGAGCAGTGGGACCTGATGCCCGCTGCTCAGGCGAGTTGATTGAGGCTCCCAGATTCCCCTACGTGAGCTCCCTGATGCAGTAGAGTGACCCTAGGAGCTCGCCTTAGCCACTCCTTCCTTCTGCTTGCTCAGCCTGAGCGCCCCTCACTGCTTCCACCCACTGTCCAGCCTGCGGCTCGTGGTGGTCTTAGGATCCTGGCTTGTGATCAGAGGGGAACGTTTTTCCCAGAAGGCATGGTGCCAAAACTGGAAGGTCATGGACACAGACAGCCCCTGCCAGGCCCTGCATAGATATGACCAGGTCAGGGAGCCTGTGCCAAGAGTCTACCCAGGACCCCAGGATTTGAGAGGCCTGAGGAGAACTCAGAGGGAGTGGAGGGTGAATAGTAGGTGTTTCCAAACAGCGGGGCTCAGGAGATGATACCCACAGGGGAAGCGGGTGGCTACAGCCTGGAGAAAAGAGAGCTGAGAGGTGAACTTAATCATAGTCTCAAGCCTCTGTTTTGGGGAGCAGCCGGATGAACAGCTGTTCCGCTTCCTGAGGGGTGAACAAGAGGTTACAGGGCTAATCCTGCAGTCTGTGACCTTGAGGGTAAAAGCTCATCTTAGCTCTAAGGATTTTGAACGATGGCTGCTGGCTGTGGGCAGGAGGAGGAAAATGTGCCTATACTGAGCAGGCCCCCAGGAGTCTGCTGTGGGTTTGGGAGCTTAACGGTGCAGGTCTGTGTGGGTCTGACGGGGTCTGGAGATGACCTCTGTCCACCCCTCCAGAATGCCTCAGCCCATTGGCGGGGGAGAGGGCAGATGTTGCTGGACAAGGCGTCTGGTTTTTGTTCCTCTGCCTCTGGCCACAGGGTATGTACTTTGCCATCCTGAGGTCAAGCTCCGAGCCTCATCACCCTCTCACCCCTGTGCCAAGGCACTCAGTGAGCAGAACACTTCCTTACGGTCGATAGCACTCACCAAATGCTTCTTTTGGTCAGGTGATGAGGTTGGAAGGAGCATCCAAGATTTTTAAGCGGTAGATCTTCTGTAAGAAAGGAATATGAAGACCAGATTCCCACCCCCCAGGCAGCGTCCAGTCTGGGAAGAGAGATAAGAAACATAAATTATCCACATTGTTTGTTCCCAGATTATCCACAAACCAAACCTGACCTTAAGGACCACAGGAGTAGTTGGGATGCTCCGTGAATTCAAAGGCAGGGGAGCGCTCATGTCTGAGGCGGGGAGCTGGTGCCCAGAGCTGGGCTAGAACTCCCAGTAGGATTGTGTGAGGGGCCTCAGAAGGGACCGGGACCTGAGTGTAAACCCGGAGTGCATCTCGGCCCCTTTCCTGCTGAGGAGCTGAAGGGGGAAGGAACGAGCTCCCCGTCTCCCCACCCCATTCATCACTGACACCCCAGCAGTTAACAAGGACTGACTTGTTGGGGGGAGGGTACCCTGCCACCCCAGAGGGACGTGGTTGCAGCCGTGGTCGGTCTGGGACAGACTTCAAAGATGACTCATAAGGACCAGTATGGAAATCAGGTTCTGCACAGGTCAGGGCCTGGAGCAGAGAGCGAGGGAAAGCTACAAGGGGGAGAGAAAGAGAGGAGGAGGGTCTTGTGGTGGGAACACCCCATCCCCCCATGGAGCATTTTCTCAGGTTGACCACATGTACCCACAAGGAGGGATCTGGCGGCTAGAGCTATCGTCACTGTTCTCACGCCAGGCCACCTCTCTCCCTGTGTCACTCACACCTTTTAGGGGAGATGACCTCACATACTCTTCAGACGGACTGGATCGTGCCCCCAATTTTCTCTGGAGCCAGACCTCACTCACGCTGTCTCCCCTTCTCCGCACCCCCATTTCCTTGTGTGTTAGTACGTTGGAGTTGGACTAGGTAGCCGGGGAGGTCTCGCTCCTGTGACTCTGTAGCTATCCTGCTGCAGCTGACCCTGGCTGGGGCAGCCCTGCCGGAAGCCCAGGGCTCGACATCAAGGCCCAGTTCTGTTCCAGGAGCCTTTAGTTGGTGCCACGGCCCAGCTTCCGCTCTGTAGTGCTGACCTGCGGCCACCAGGGGGAGCCCCGCAGCCGTCGCCTGCCCCACCAGCTCCTGAACCGGGGACCGGGCTGTCTGGTAGGACCCAGGCCGGTCCTGCCTGGCCCCGCATTGTGGCTCCCTGCGCTGGGTGTGCGGTGTCACGGGCTCTGTGGCTCTGGTGTGCCTTTAACTTTTTGACTCTTGCCCTGTTTTTCGATCCTAATTTTTGTGGTTTCCTTTCCAGTATGACAGACTTTACCTGATCAAAGTAAGAAACTGTTCTTTGCTCCCTACTCCTAGAACCGTAGCGCTCCTCTGTTCTTCCCGTGCCCCCATCCCATCTCCAGACTCCTGGGCCTTTGCACTGGGGAGATGTGTAAGGAAGTCGCTGTTTCCAGGGGCCTTGGGGTCCCCCAGGAGCTTGCTCTGCAGACTTCCAGGAAAAGCATAGAAGCCTGCCCAGCTCAGCCCTCACCCAGCAGCTGTCTTTGGGGCAGTTTTCCTGATGCCCCTCCTCCCCTCCTGGCTAAATCCACTAATACGTAACCTGTTAGAAAGCCCTTGCCCACTCCTTCGTTCTGTTCTTCCGTCACCCCCAGCCCTCTCTGCAAAGGACAGAGGGGGCTGAGAACCTGCTGGCCGGTGACCTCGCGGGTGCCAGGGGACACTCGCCAGGTCCACTGGGCCTGGCCTCTCTGCCCTGTGAGTCAGGCCCTCTTGGCCCGGCAGCTATTTTAGGACTCAGTCCTCAAAAGCAGAGCCACAGGGATTGAACTTGCCCTTGCAAGGCTGATTGGAGTTCAGGGACTCACGCCCACATGGCTCTTCCCAGGGGCTGCTGTGGATTTGGCCAGAGGGGTAGACACCCTCAGTGGTGATGGGTAACCAGCTGCCCAGAGATTGCTGGATGGAGGCAGAGTCTTAGACAGAGGGACAAAAGTCTTTGCTCTGTGTATCTGACATGGCAGTACCTGTGAACCCATATTCTTATCCCCAATTTATACAAGCAGGTAACATATACAGAGGTGCCACCCAGGGAGACAAGAGAGGGGCCCAGCTTCCCTGGTGCAGGTTCTCAGTTGTCCTGAATCTCCTTGTTCTAGACAGATTCAGAAGGGTTGATTTGGTGAAACACAGGCACACTGTGGGCAGTTGAGGCCAGCGGCTCCTAGAATGTGCCTTTCCACTGGTGAGCGGCTTTCTTGTGGAAACCTGCACAGCCTCATGCCCTGTGAGCTCAGAATCAGGACCCAGAAATTGCGGTACCCTAAGATGCAGGTAGGGGTTCCCTGGTGGCTCAGTGGTAAAGAATCCACCTGCAATGCAGAAGACATGGGTTCAATCCCTGGGTCTGGAAGATCCCCTAGAGAAGGAAATGGCAACCCCCTCCAGTATTCTTGCCTGGAAGGTCCCGTGGACAGAGGAGCCTGGTGAGCTACAGTCCATGGGATCACAAAGAGCTGGAGACGACTTAGCAACTAGACAACAACAAGGTGCAGGTAAAGTCTGACACAGCCTCCTTGCCCCATCCTCTCTCCTCCAGGATGACTAGAGGCTAATTTTCAGTCCACGGTTCCCTTGTGGTAATAACTCCCTTGATGATGGGATCATTGGTTTTGAACATCTGGACTTGGGTTGGAGGAGAAGGCAAGGCTGTAGTGGGAATATGTGACTCCTGGATGGGGCCCTGGGGACAGACTTTGTTGGAAGATGACTACGAGAGCATCCTGCAGAGAGAAGAGGGTTGAGATCCTGCCCTGGCCATTGAGATAGGGTGTGGAGATGAGCAGAGCCACTGAGAGGCGGCCCCCCCGCAATGCCTGTCCTTCCCCTGCTGACACTCTTGCTCTTCAGGGTGAAGGTGAGGGGCTCCATGGAGTTCTGGCAGGATGGGGTCGCCAGCAGAGGGAGCGATGGCACGACCAGGCTTCATCTCTGCAGTCACACTCACCGCTGGGCTCCACCAGACAGCAGACCTCCTGGGACATTGGTTGCCTCCTCCTTCCCTTATGAGTCAGACCCCATAAGACGAGGTGGATGGGATAGAGGTTGCTAACTGCACCCAGGGTCCACACCTCTGCATGCACAGCCCTACCTCGGAGGGCCCACCACAGTGAAGCAAAGGTTACAGTCCAGCAAGTCGTGTGCCTTTTCTCATTTACCAGTGCGTATAAAAGTTATGTTTACCCTGTACCTCATCCTGTCGAGTATACAATAGCATTCTGTTTAAAATAGCAGTGTACGTTTAATTAAATTATAATTTTTAAAAAATGTTAATTAAAATGTAATGCTGTAGGCAAATGACATCAATAGACTTCCTTGACATGGGACTGCCATACACCTTCAATTTGTTAAATTAAAAAAAAAAAATGCAATATCTTCAAAGTGCAATCAAACGAGATGTGTATGTAGTTAAGATGTGGACCCGCAGACAAAGCTTCCTTACACCCAGCAATTCTCCTCCTGAACCACACCCTTGCCAAAATTTCTAAAACTGAAAATACTCCAGTCTACCCAAGCTGAACCTGTCGGATCAGCCCCTCAAGGCAGGGGGCCTAGGCAGGTGTGTGTTTGTCTGTCTCCGTCTGCCTGTCTGTCTGTCTGCAAGTGGGCCGTGTATGAGGGGCTCCTGGCCTGTGAGATGGAAGATGGACCAGGCACAATCTTACTCATCCCTCCCCTTTCCCTAAAAAACTTCCCGTTCCCGTGAAAATGAGCAGCCTTTCTAGCAGGGCTGAGAATGGAGGGCACCTGCTTGGTTGGGTCGGACCCGCTGTGTCGGTATTGCCTCACGAAGTCAGGAAGGACCTTTAGCAATTACGTGCTTCACCTGTCCGCCCAAGGCAGAGCCCCAACCACTCCTTGGCCCCTATCTCTTTGCGGATCAGAAGTTTCTAGCGATCCCTTGGATCCCCGACCCCAGAGGGTCCCGCCCAGCCTTTCCGAGGGGCTGATGTGGAGCAGACGGCTGTGTTAGTCTCCGTGGGTACTTTGCTTCTGACCAGGGACCATTGGGGACTGGGTCTCGGATGCCTGCAGCGCATCCCTCCCCCCCACCCCACCCCCATCAGAAGAGCCTTGTGATGGGGTCGACTCCCTCCCAGTCAAGCTCTCGCTGGTGCTGCGCTGCCTGCCACCCCAGCCACGGGGGCTTCCAGCATGGACTGCTCCCCGGGCCTCCTTTCGGGAGCTGTCTTGAGAAAGGAGGACCCTTGCGCCCCGCCCCGAGCAGCAACACGGGGGCCTTGAGCTGCCTTGGGATTCCTCCTCCCCGCCCGCCCTCCGCTGTCTGTGTACCTTCCCCCTGGAGCCAGGAGTACTCTGGCCGCCCCTGCCACCTCTCCCCCCACTAACTTTGCTTCTCTTTTACTTTGTTCTTTCAGAAAAGCCAGAGCTGGTATAATGTAAGTATCCCTTTTCTCTTCTTGTTGGGCGCGTGGGTGGGGATGGCTGTGCCTAGGGAGTGGAGTCGTGGGGGTGCACTGTGGTCTCCCTGTGGGCTTGGAGCCTAGAACTGTGGGCTTTGCCCTTGACCAGAGCCCTCCCTCAAAAACCAGACCACAGTTACCTTCTGTAGCAGGGCAGGACTGCTGGTGAGGGGGGGGAGTGCAATTCCTGGAGACCACGCAGGGATGGACTGTCTCCCCCAACCCCCACCCNGGGACACAGCAATAGCACAGACCCAGGCCTGGTGAGGAGCTCCACGGCCCTGCCTGGCCGCACCCACTGGGATGTCCCAGGCTGGGCTCCCATCCTGCCTGCAGTCACCACAGCGCAGCTTCTGGGACGCCCCAGGTTCCTCTGCAGGAACTCTCTTCGGGGTGACCTCACCCTTCAGATGCCACCTCCCGGCAGCCCTCTCAGCCTCGCCAACACCTCCTCGGAGCCTCACACCCCAACTGCAAGCGAGTCCCCCCAACAGATGTCTCAGACACACGTCACCTCCTCTTACGCCGTGTTCCCTGCTAGAAATGACCTCGCTGAGCCCCTCACCACTGTGAGGCCAAACCTGAGCTGGGGGGATCTTCTCTGAGGACACACCACTCCCACTCCCATATCCAACCTGTCCCTGAGCCTGAGGACTTAACCTCCGGCACAACTCCTGCAGCATCTTTCTTTCCACCCGGTGACTCTCCCCTGCCTCTCCCCCGGGGCTCCGGCCACGGCCCCTCACCTCTCTCCCCATCTCCTCTGCCTGCCCTGCATCATCTCACGTGTCTTCTTGTGAGAAGTGCTTATTACGAGTGTGCATGCATGTGTGAGACTGGCTGGGTGGGTAACGTGAGTGTAACCCAAACGATGCACTCGCCGTATAGTTTCAGTTCAGTTCAATTCAGTCGCTCATCATGTCTGACTGTGACCCCATGGACCGCAGCACGCCAGGCCTCCCGGTCCATCACCAGCTCCCAGAGCTTGCTCAGACTCGTGTCCATTGAGTTGGTGATGCCACCCAACCATCCAAATGTGTAGCTTATAATGGAAACGAACCGTTCAAGGACTCCCTTTGACGTGGTGGTCCAGTGGCTAAGACCTGCGCTCTCTATGCAGGACACTGAGGTCTTATCCCTGGCCAGAGAACTAGATCCTGTATGCTGCAATTAAGGCTTCACAGGCTGTAACTAAAGACACCACATGCCGCTGCAAAGATCAAAGACCCTGCACGCCACCACTAAGGCCTGGCGTGGCCAAATAAATAAATGGATATTAAAACAACGAAAAGAACTCTTCAGATCAGTTTGCACACCTGTCCCATCCATGGGGCAGCTACTTTTAAGGCTTCCCTTTGGCAATTCCCTTATCAGCCTTGAGGAACACACATTATCACTGTCATATTATTTCGTGGAATATTATTGCCGTATTGTTTCTTGATCTGCCCACTTCAGACATCTTTTGTATAGCTCCTTCTCTGGAGGGTGAGAATTGAGCGTTCTCAAGGGAGAAGGCAATGGCAACCCACTCCAGTACTCTTGCCTGGAGAATCCCATGGATGGAGGAGCCTGGTAGGCTGCAGTCCATGGGGTCGGGAAGAGTCGGACACGACTGAGTGACTTCACTTTCACTTTTCACTTTCATGCATTAGAGAAGGAAATGGCAACCCACTCCAGTGTTCTTGCCTGGGGAATCCCAGGGACAGAGGAGCCTGTTGGGCTGCCGTCTATGGGGTCGCACAGAGTGGGACATGACTGAAGCGACTTAGCAGCAGTACCAGCAGCAGCAGCAAGGCACCGGTCACGTGTCCCCTCCCTCTCCTTCCCCAGGCTTTCTTTACCATTATCGTGACTCAGGCCACAAGGCCATCTGTGCCCAGTGTTCAGTCCCCTTGGGGCCATAATTCTACCCCTGTTTCCTAGCAGCACCTTCCTAGGGGTGACCGCTGGCAGTTTCAGAAGCCCTTGGTACCAGGTTTGATTTTGAACCCACCCTGTCTCCCTTGTCTTTCTCTGTTCTCATTTGCTCCCACACTTTGCTGGACCACCTTCTCCATAACTTCCTAGGGAAAGGTACGGAAAGTAAACTTCACGAACTCTTGTGTGTTTGCAGACATGCTTTCATGGACTCCTTGGGCTTGATAGATACTTCGGCTGGGTATAGAACTGTGCTTTCCTTTGGAAGGCTGGAGGCATCTTTGTAAGTCTTCTCTACTGAAAACCAACCTGTTCTGCAGCCCTTGATGGGGCAGGTCCCTAGTTACTTCTTTGGGAAGGTTCTGGAGGACGGGACATGGTGGCCGCCCTTCCAGGCCAGGTTCTCCATGGGCTCCCCCTTCCGTCGCTGCTTCCTCTCCTCTGCCGCCTCTCACCTCCCTTTCTGGAACATCCAGGCATTGGATGTTGACTCTCCTTGGACTGAGTCTCCATGCTTCTTGGCTGTTCCTCCTATTTTCCATCTCTCTGTCTTTATTCCACTTTCTGGGAGATTTACTTCAATCTTTTACTGTGTGCCTTTTTTTTTTTTTAATTCAGCAGCATATTTTACATTTCCAAGAGCTCTTTCTGGTTCTCTAATTGTTGCCGTTTCACAGCATCCTGTTCTGGCTTAATGATTACATTATCCTCTTGAATTTCAGAGTGACCTTACAGATGCAACATTTTTCGTAGAGCCCCATTGCCTAACGTCCTCGGGGCGCCGCACCGCGCTCGCCCTGAGTGTCTCGTCCTTGGTCTGCTCCTGCCTATTTCTCCACCCTCCCTCACCCTGCCTCTGAGCTCAGCCCTCTACAGCCTCACAGATGCACATGGCAGGCCTGTTCCTTGCTGCCTTGGGGTCTTTGCATGTGTGGCTCCTTGTCTGGAAGGCTCTCTCCATCCCTCTGCTTAGCTGAGCTAATCTCCACTCATGCTTCCTCAGATGACTTCAGTCACTCCCTGGGCAGCACCACAACCCCTGTTCCGTGTGTCTTTAGCTCTGCTTGTAGCAGTCAGCACGATCTTTCCTGTTTTCTGGGTTTTACTGAAATACAGTTGACATGTTGCAGTTCAGTCGCTTAGTTGGGTCTGACTCTTTGCGACCCCATGGACTGCAGCATGCCAGGCTTCCCTGTCCTCCACTCTCTCTTGGAGCTTGCTCAGACTCCTGTTCCCCGAGCTGGTGATGCCATCCACCCATCTCACCCTCTGTGCAGTGTCAGTCCCCGCTCTGCCTCCTACAGCCTAACCCGCACCAGGGCAGGGTCTGGCCTGTCGCCTCCTCTGCTGCATCCCAGGGCTCAGCTCTTGTGTCAGTCACATCTCTACTCTAACAAGCTACCGCAAGCCTAGCGGCACATGCCTCTATTCTCTTATGGCTCAGGAGGTCAGGAGCCTCACTGGCTGAAAGTCAAGGTGTCGTGAGGCCTGCATTCCCTGTGGAGGATCCAGAAGGGAATGTCTCCTGGCCTTTTGCCACTTCTAGAGGTGCCTGCATCCTTGGCTCATGGCCCGTGTGTCTCCTTCCAAAGCAGCACGTGGCATCTTTTCTCTCTGCCCTCTGCTTCTGTTGTCCCGGCCCCTTCTCTGACTCTGACCCTCTGCTCTCCCTCTCATGAGGGCCCTTGCCATGACATTGGGCCCACCTGGATAATCCAGGGTGGTTCCCCCCTCCCTCGAGAAGCTTCACTTAGCTGCATCTTCGAAATCCCTTTTGCTGCGTGAGGTCACAGGTTCACAGGCATGGGCACGAGGACAGGGGCATCTTTGGGGCATCTCTGGGGGCGGCTGTGTGGCCTCAGTGTGCTTACACGCTTGCTGAGCAGAGACACTGTTCCAGAGCTGGACAACTGGTCTCCTGGCGGGTGGGCTTAAAGGGATAGACACCTCAAGGACCAGGCATGTAAGGGGAAGGTGACCCTGGCAAAGATATGAAAGAGAACAAGTGGGCGGAGCCTCTGAGCAGCCCCAAGGACTCCGAGGGGACCACACCAGGACCCCTGTCTAAGCTCCAGGAGCTGCCACGAGAAGCCTAGAGCCTCAACAAGGGCGGAGGACACTGTGGTGCCCGGGGCTGGACGGGCTCTCCCCTGCCTTCCTCTGCTCCGGCTCAGGCCTGGTGCATGCCCATCCCACCTGAACCCACCCGGCCAGCCCCCAGGTTCCCAGCTCCCACAGTCAGAGCCACAACTCACAGCACACAGCAGCCTTGCCTGAAAACTGGCCAGAGCTGCCCCTGGGCTGGCTTGAAGACCCAAGGGGCGGGGTCCTCACCCAGCCCCCCTTGCTTCACCTGGCCAGGCCCTTGGTCCACTTTCTGTCCTCATGCACCACACTGCTGCCCTGCCCATGCTGTGCCCTCTGCCCCTGGTACCACACAGCTGGGAGGTGGAGGAGGCCCAAGCTCCAAAGCTCCCCTGACCTGCAGGGCCTCACCCCCGAGACAAGGGTCATCCGATGCTCACAGGGTCTGACCCCAGTCCCACGGGGCTGGAGCCTCAACGCAGGTGAGCTCCAAGCCGAGGAGGCAGCCTTGGGAGCTCTGTATAGATGCGTGGTCCTTGGAGAAATACAAAGGGAAGTCTGCAGGAGGAATGGGCCTCAGGATCCACTGCTGTCAAGGCAAGAAGAAGCCTCCAGGGATGGGACGATGACCAGGGCCAGCGGCGGGGAGCAGGGTGTGGAAGCTGAGTCAGGGGGTGCCCTCGTGGCTCAGTGCCATCAGAAAGAGAGAAGTGAGGGGCTTGGGGAAGGCCAGGGGATCTGGAGCCGGGAGATCTCAGGACTGATGGAGAGGCAAGCCACAGCGGAGAGGAAGGGGAGTGGGGTGGGTGGAGGGCACTGCTCACCCCAGGGAAGGAGCCGTGTCCCACTCGAAGGGCCCAGAGCGCAGACAGGAAAAATCAAGCAAGACCCAGAAACAAAGAGATCCACGATGCCGCTGGCAATTATGCATCCTTCTTTCAGAAGCTGACCTATCACAGCGGGAAAGGTGAACAAAGGAAACAAGGATGAAGAGGAAGTGACCGACTCAGCTAACAGGAGGCCCCTGGTGCCTCCGCGCACTCAGGGAAAGTTCACAAAAATGGCTTTGCTGGGCCCTGAAGGAGAGGTCAGTAAGGCCGAAAAAGTCTATACCTTAACATGAAACTGGAAATCAGTAACCAAGAGAGAGCAACAAGAATGATACATCTGGAAGTTAAAAAATATGCTTCTAAATAATTCTTTGGTTAAAGAGAAATTAAAATAAAATGGAAGTTAAGTTCATTTAGAATAGATTCGCAGTGAATGTACAACATAACAAAACATGTGGGATGCTGATAAAAGAATATTCAGAGGAATATTTACAGCAGTTTTAAAAAATCAGGTACTTTGAAGATAAATGGGCTAAGCTTTCAAGAAAAAGAACATCAAAATAAATATAAGGAAAGAATAAGAAAAGATAAAGGAGGATATTAACAATTTTTTTTTGGAAATAAAAAAAATTGATCAATGAAACCAACTACTGGTGTTTTGAAGGTAGATAAACTTTGAGTAAGAAAAGGAACAAAGCGTCAGGAATGAAAGGGAGTAACAGCTACAGGCAGAGAGTGAGCTGAGTAATCATGTTATGATGGCACATTATTTTACGTCCCTAAAACTACAAGCTCAACATGATGGAAAGAAAATTATCCAAGGTGTCCTTGCTGTTGTTCAGTCACTAGGTTGTGTCTGACTCTTTGAGACCCCGTGGACGGCAGCAAGCCAGACTCTCCTGGCCTTCACTGTCTCCTGGAGTTTGCTCAAACTCATGTCCGTTGAGTCGCTGATGCCATCCAACCATCTCACCCTCCATCCTCCTCTTCTCCTTCTGCCTCCAACCTTCCCCAGCATCAGGGTCTTTTCCAAAGAGTCGGGTCTTTTTCCAAAGAGTCGGCTCTTTGCATCAGGTGGCCAAAGTATTGGAGCTTCAGCTTCAACATCAGGCCTTCTAATGAATATTCAGGCTAGACTGCTGTCATTTCCTTACAGTACAAGAGACTCTCAAGAGTCTTCTCCAACACCACAATTTGAAGGCATCAGTTCTTTGGCGCTCAGCCTTCTTTATGGTCCAACTCTCATAATCCGTTCATGACAACTGGAGAAACCATAGCTTTGACTATACGGACCTTTGTTGGGAAAGTAATGCCTTTGCTTAATACGCTGTCTAGGTTTGTCATAGCCTCCCTTCATGGACACAGTCTGGTTGTGGTGAAAGGGCTTGTATATCTCAGTGAAGCTATGAGCTGTGCCGTGCAGGGCCATCAAGGATGGACTGGTAATGGTGGAGAGTTCTGAGAAAACATGGGCCACTGGAGGAAGAAATGGCAAGCCACTGCAGCATTCTTGCCATGAGAACCCCATGAACAGTATAACAAGACAAAGTGGCTTATGAAATGGAAAATCCCAATACACAGAAACCCATTGGGGAAATTGAAACGATAGTCGCCTCCCCTCTTCAAGGTTCTAGGCCCAGGGTTTTTACAACCTGTTTTTACAATGTTTTCAAGAAGCGGGTAACGTCCACCCCACACGAAGGGTTCCAGGCATAGGCAAAGTAATTTGTTTGTCTGGTTGCTTGATTACTATCTGTCCTCCCCAACAGATGACACCCCTTGGGAACTGGGACCTCTGCCATCAAGCCCACCCCTGACACACACAGCGCACAGTGAAAGCTTGTTGAATGAATGAATGAGCCAGTGAGGGCCGGGCAGGGACACCGCCAGGGAACGCTCCCTGGGGAGATGCTGGGTGGACTCTTCAAAGGGGTGGGCCTGCCCCGGCCCCTTCCAGGCTGGAACGGGGAGCATGTGGGGTGGGAGTCCTGTGAGGCTGGGGCAGGGACTGGCCACTCTGCTGGACACTGGGCCAGCCCTCTCGGACCACCTGCCTTCCCACGTGGTTTGCCACCCCCACCCCCGCATTCTGTGGGGCGGGTGGACGAGCGGCCAGGCTGGGCTGTCTCCCCGGCAGTTGTGGGAGCACCTGTTGGGGAGGGTGTCACAGGGGCCCATGCTGGCAGCTGAGAGCAGGCCCGCCCGGGGCCAGGGGAGGGCCTGGGTCATCAGACTGGGGCTGGGGGCTCCGGGCAGCTGGTGCCCGGGACCTGTGGGCCCGACAGGTGGGCCGGGGGGCTCAGCAGCTGGGCTGGCAACAACTGGAGGCAGGGTGGGGGCATCCCGGGGGCAGATCCGGCCCCCGGCCCGTGTGTGCCTGAGTGTGTGTGTGGGGGGGTGAGTACAGGGGGTCTGGCGTAGGACAGGGGACAATGCGGGCATTTTCTGGGCCCCTCGCCCAGAGCAGCGATGTTCTGTGACAGCCCCCGGCACTTGGCTCCAATGTGCCGCGGGCTTTTCTGCCTGAGAAAGGCCTCTTTTTCCTTTTCTGAGGACTCCGGCCGCCCTGGGATGCGCACACTGGGGGGGGTGCAGAGCGTGGATGTCGGGAGGACGAGCTTTTCCTGCCGGGGGTGGGGTGGGGGCTATGGGAGGCTGGATTCCCACAGCGTGGGACCCAGGAGGGGGGGCGGCGACTGTGTTTCTTTAGATGGTCTCGTGGCTTCTCTGCCAAGAGAGTGGGTTTAGATGTTAATACATATTCTGCCAGAAGAAAAGAAAAACGGTTTTGTGGACAGTAGTTTGGGAACTGCTGGGTTAAACAAAATTAGGTTCTTTGACTTGGAGGCCTTCTCAGGGCCTTTAAAATGCAAATGGGCACAGTCCTGCACAAAGCCTGGGGAGGGTGCCGAGGGAGGGAGGGTCTGTGCGAGCTCTCTGAAATGTCTCTGGCTCTGGACCCAGGACCCATGGCTGAGATTCTGAGCAGCACTGTAAGGACTGATTAAGGTCGCCGTGAGTCCCACCTTCTGCCTTTGCCCCCGGGGAGAAGGATGGGCTGGTCGAATCTGCTTCACCTGCCCCCCCGGCCCCCCAGGCTCTTCGGGGCCCTGACCGTACCCACCCTCCCAGCTCTCCTGGCTATGGATCCCCTGCTGAATGAGCCCTCTGAAGGCCAGGAGACCTGGAACTGGGAGCCTGTCCTTCCACGGGGCAGGCGGCCGGGGAGTGGGGCAACCAGGCTCGACTCAGGGCTGAGTGGCCTCTGCCGGCCCTTCCACTGGGCCGGCTGCCTCATGGGGCAGCTCCACTCGGGGGCTGTGGATGTCTGCACCAAGCTGGGGCCAGGGGCTCCAGTACAGCCCTCACTCCTGGACGACAGGGGTTCGAGGGAGCGCTCAGAAACTGGCTGAAGCCTCGGAAAGAGCCGTCGTGGGTTCTGTCCAATGTAGTTAAAAACATCTGACTGCGACCACAAAAATGCTGGCCTCGGGCCTGCAGCAAAAACATTTTCGTGTGAAATGCAGACGCGCTGGTGCGGGCGAGGAGGCTGCGCGTTAACCCTTGGAAGGCAGCGCGCAGCAGCCAGCTTGGCCTCCAGCCACAGCCTTGGCCACTGCAGGGAACAGGGCCCAGGGCACAGCCTGCGGGGGCAGGCCTGGGGCGTCAAGGGTGCTGCTGGGCTCCGGCAGCCTTGGGCCTGGATGTCCTCAGAGGCTGGGGGCATCAAGGCGTTGGGAGGGGACCTCTGGAGGCTGAGGGGCGGCCTGCTACAGGGGGTGGGGCTGTGGCTCACAGACACGTGCTCATTCATTTGGGGGACCCTTAGTGGGCTGCGCTGCGATCAGGGTCTGGGGGCACCTATGAAGCAGATCCCACTAGTACCCTCAAGAGAAGGAAATGGCAACCCCCTCCAGTGTTCTTGCCTGGAGAATCCCAGGGACGGGGGAGCCTGATGGGCTGCAGTCCATGGGGTCGCACAGAGTCGGACACGACTGAAGCGACTTAGCAGCAGCAGCAGCAGCAGCCACTAGCACCCAGCTGGAATCTTGGAATTGCGAAGAGGAACGATGAGCAGAGAAATAAAACTGAGGGGTGGGGTACATGGGGAGGCACATGCCAGGGACCCCACCCGGGTGGGAGGCAGCCCACCCCTGCCACGGCAGCAGGGCGGCGGGTCCAGCTTTCCACAGCTACAGGAACCACTGCGGCACACAGCCGGGAGGCCCAGCCCAACACCCAGAGCTCCCCTGTAGATTCCCCAAAGGACAGGCGTGGCTGAAGGTAAGCGCCATCTCACGCGAGGGCCTGCCCTCTCCCGCAAAGGACAGGCGTGGCTGAAGGTAAGCGCCATCTCACGCTGAGGGCCTGCCCTCTCCACTGGAGGCTGTAGAAGTCTCCCCAGATGGCTGGAAGCCCAACTCGCCGCTGCCCCCACACCCTTCCCGACTGCGTCACCAGTACTGAGTGTTACTCTCCTTTTTCATCTGCATAGCCTGCTACGCAGAGCCTTCCCCCCTCTGCCCAAGTCCTAGCCTCCCAGCTGCTGTCGGTGCTGGGGCTTCATTGCTCGGAGCTGGTGCTTGCTGGGCCCAGGGCTGCTAACCCTTCCACTGCCATACGGGTGACGGCCACTTTCCCCAGGACAGGGCCTTCAGCCTGTTCACGGAGGCAGGAATGGGGGGCATGCCGGGCGCAGACGGGCTGAAGGCCTGCCCCTGCAGTCGCCTTCTGCTTCCCAGGCCCAGGCTGCCAGCTGTCTGCATTCATCTCAGGCAGGCACACATGGCCCCTCTCCCTGGGCGTGTCCAGCTGGTCCGGCCTCCCGCACCCCTCCCCACCCTCCCGCTCCGACAGGTGTGTGGTGACTCAGCGGCGGTTAATTTTTAGGCACGGGCAGCTGTTGGAGATGGCTGAGACCCCTGAGCCCGCCCCAGGCTGAGGGTGGGGATTCAGAGCCAGGAGTTCTGGCAGGAAAGGGGGCACCTCAGCCCAGTGCCTCTGGGCCTCCTCTTCCCCAGCCTTGCGTGAGGAAGGGCCCCAGCACCTCCCAGCTCCCCCTCTGCTAGCATGGGGACAGCGAGCCCTCCAGGAAGGTCTCCTCCTCCTCGTTGGTGCCAGCCTGAGGCTGGGGGTGCTGGGGCTGTGACACTACTTTCAGGGTGTCTGGAGTGCATGTCCTTAGGGTTCTAGCCCCAACTCCCAAAGGCTCTGGCTGGGGCCCTGGCTGGGGACCCTGAGCTGGTACCAGCTGTTTGGACCCACAGAGAGCAGGGGGGCTCCCAGCCCTCGAGCCAGCACCACCCAAGAGACTCATGTGTCTCTCTAGAAGCTCAAGAGCCCAGAGCTCCCTTCCTGAGCCCAGGGTGCAGCGAGCCCCTGCCTGGGTGTCCACAAGGCCCATGTGGGTATACGTGGGTCTCACCAGTTTCAGGCCAGCCCAGAGGCATTGGGTCTAGGAGCAGAGACAGAGAGTCCCAAAGGGAAACAGCTGGAGACCTAAGCCTTAGCAGGATGGCCGGGGCATCTGCTCAGCAGCCAGAGGCAGGTGAGACACGGGAAGGGCTGCTAGTTTCGAGGGCTCAGGGCCCACATGATCCTAACTGACGAGTCCTTGCCTGAGGTCCTTTATCTACTCATCCAAGTTTGCTTGTTTCCTGCCCCTTCCACCCATCCATCCATCCATCCATCCAAACAGCCATCTATCCTGTTATACAGCCAGCCAGCCAGCCAGCCAGCTATCTATTCCTCTCCCCATCCATCCATCCATCTACCTGTCACTCGTCCATTCATCTGCCCATCATCCATCCATCCAAACAGTCATCTATCCATCCATCCCTCTCCCTACCCACCCATTCATCCATCTACCCATCCATCCATCTACCTGTCACTCGTCCATCCATCTGCCCATCATCCATCCATCCATCCATCCATATACCTGTCACTCGTCCATCCATCTGCCCATCATCCATCCATCCATCCATTCATCTGTCCATCCATCCATCTGCCCATCCATCCATCTAACCATCCATCCATCCAACCATCCATCCATCCATTCATTCCTCCTTCCCTCCCTCCATCCATCCCTTCATCACTCCATCCAAACAGTTACTTATCCATCTATCAGTCAACCATCCACCCATCATCCATCCATCCACCCATCCATCTACCCACCCATCCATTCATCCATCCAGCCAGCCACCATTCTATTCATCCACCATCCACAATTCAACCTCTCTTCTTTCCACCCACTCATCCAGTGCCTCTAGCTCTCCCTCTCTCCCTCTATCTCCCCAACCACCTATCTATCGGTTTACCTCCACCTACGTACTTTTGTGCCCACTCCCCCTGCCCCCACTCCCTGTCCCTGTGTGTCTGCCTTCATTCTTTCCACAAGCAGTTAGCAGCTGCCTCCTGTGTATCTTGCAGCAACAGCAACAACGAGAAGATCAAAAGGCATTTATGACGCAGCCACTGGCCTCTGGAGTGACAGCCTGCCACCAGCTAAAAATAGCCTGGGATCAAGATGCCGGCCGCTCTGCGTCCCCTCTCTCATCTCTTGGGTCCCTGCCCGTCTCAACAGGGGACACAATCCATGTAGCTAAAAGGTCCCAGATCAAAGAGGATACGGGGGGCAGGCATGGGGCGGGTGCTGTCAGGACTGGGTGACCAGTTGCAAGTTTGAGGGATGAGGTGAGTCTGACTGAGGGTTTTGGTGGACGTTGTGGACGGGCGCCACTGGTGGAGAGAGCGAACACCCAAGGAGGGGTGGGTTTGGGGGATGAGGAGGTGACACCTGGGCACAGCCCCGTTAGTGTGGGGAGCCTGGGTCCCCCGAGTGTCGATACGCAGGGACATGTGGGTGCGGGCTGGGTGGGGGTCAGGTTCCTGGGACCACAAAGTCATGAAATGGGCCCAGGGCATCGGCAGGGCCATCAGGGTCCCCATCAAGCTGCAGCCTCAAGTAACAGCAACAGCGACAACCAGAAGGCACTTATGACTTTGGGAGCTGAGACAAATGCCCTCTGACCCCGTTTCCCCTTGCTGTGACACAGGACTGAGGCTGGCTTAGCCTGGCCTGTGCTCACGGTTAAGTCATTCGGGCAGCGACTCCACTGCACAGAGTTTGCTGGTCACTTATTCTGTGCCCGGCTCTGTCCCGGACACAGGGGACGGCGTCAGACCAGCCCTGCCCTGCCTTGGAGGAGCTTCTCTTCCCGTGGCAGGGGCCACCCAAGTGTCTGGCCACCAAGACCCCCAGCCCAGCTTTAGGGTCAGGGGGTGATGAGGGACCAGGTTGCTGGGGGCCGAGACCCACAAGCAGAGAGGGGAAGGCACGCAGGCAGGAAAGTGCACATGCAGGTCACGTCCTGGGGTGGGGGGCAGGCCGGCTCTGGGGCACCCTGCACATGGGCAAGGGGTGTTGAGCAGGGAGTCCATGAAGGTGAAGTTGGACGGGAGGTGTGTGTGGGCTGTGGGGGCACTCTAGGGATGTTCTTGGGAGAAGGGAGGCTGTGGGGGATTTGAGTAAGGGTTGGGTGGGGGTCTGGTTTCTGTTTGACCCGTCCCTCTGGCCACTGTGTGGAGACAGGAATGTGAGGGGAGAGTGAGTGTGGGTCCTCTGCTTCAGGAAGGAAGGCTGCACTGGGACATGCTGTCCCGTCTGCTGGAAATGCCCTTCCGCCCCGGGCAGAGGCTGCAGAGGATGGCGGCTGGGACTCAGACCCGTCTCTGTGACCTGTGTGCCTGGGCGCCCTGCTCCTCTCTCTCCAGCCCTCAATTCCTTCAGCCTCAGTTGCACCCACTGCACGGCCTGGCGCCGCTGCTGGCCTCGGAGCCACCTCCTCCAGCAGGCCTCCCTGAGTGCCCACGGCTTCCACCTCCTGGGACACAGGGCACACGCAGTCCCTCAGCTGTATGGCCAGCTCACCCACTGGGTAAGGAACTCCTTGCATGGGGGCACTCGGCCATGGCTCTTGCTGTGATGCCAAGCCGAGCTGAAGGCCAGATGCCCGAGGGCAGCTCCCTGTGACGTAGACAGTGGCGAGTCCATCACTGTGGCCCAGAACACAGCCGCCCCCGCCCCAGCACCCTGTCTGCTGTGGATAGGGACTCAGGACCCCTCTGAGCATGCATGAGGTCTCAGCTCTGATGGGCAAGACCCCTTGAGTGAGCAGGGCCCGCTCCAGCAGCTAGAGCACGGCATGTAGGGTGGTATGGTGCCCAGGTGGCGGGCAGCAAGCAGGGTGTGGTTGGAGGAGGAGCCTCCTCCTCGCCCCAGGTCAGGGAGAACAGAGGGAGAGAAAGAAGGAGGGAAGGAAGGAGGAGGGGCGAGATGGAGGGAGAGGGAAGGACAGGTGCACTTTCATCCAGGCCCATGCTGGGTCCTGGGAGCACTTTGTCCAGTCCTCTCTGCTCTAGTCCCGGGAGGCAGGCGGCCAAGGCACAGAGGGATCCCCAGAGTGAGGCTGCTGGAAGGACTACAGGATGCCCTGCTAAATCTGAACTACACGTCAACAATGATGCCTTACAGTAGTACGGCAGGTGAAATATCTGGGGTGTGAAGTGTTAGTCACTCAGTCTTGTCACACCCTTCGCAACCCCATGGACTATAGCCCACCAGGCTCCTCTGTCCATGGACTTCTCCAGGCAAGAATACTGGAGTGGGTAGCCATTCTCTTCTCCAGGGGATCTTCCTGACCCAGGGATCGAACCTGGGTCCCCTGCATTGCAGGCAGACACTTTACCATCTGAGCCACCAAGAAATATCTGGGGTGCATGTCATCCTAAAACATCATACATTTTAGGTGTCCTGCATTTTTATTTGCAAAATCTGGCCAGTTTCCAGAGACCCCACAGCTTGGGAGGGGCTTTCAGACTTGGGAGCCCCCACTTGTCCTTGGGATAGAAGGTCCATCTGCCTGCTTGTGGGAACCCTCCGGCCTTCAGACTTCCTCATCAGGGGCAGCCCTCAGGGTGCCTGCTCTGCAGCTTAAGCTGTGGCGGTTGCTGCAGGCGGGGCCAGTTCATACTTTCTCATTCCCTTCTGCATCCAATCCTGAAAATTATGCAAAAGCTGGATCAGAAAATAGCCCACCTGGAAAGGCCTACAACCCACGCTGGTCAGTGTGAGTTAGGCAGCGGAGTGGGACTCTGGCAGCAAGTGTCAGGACGCACAAGACTGCGAGCTTTGGGGACGTAAGTCTCTATTGAGACCCACCTGCCACCTGATGGGGAGCAACTGAACCAGAGAAGCAGGCTGAAAGTGCCGCTACTGCAGCTTCCTCCTCTGGATCAAGCCGTACCTGAAGTCGTTACTGCGATTTCTTTTTAACTGAGTTTTTTTTTTTTTTTTTAAATGACTAAATACATTTCCTTCTTTGTTCAGGCAAGTTTGAGGAGAGTTTCTATTCCTTGACGTGGAAAATCAAGGCCAGGATCAGGTTTCTGGGCTTTCTTGTACGTTGGGCAAAGGTGGGGTTACAGGGGCATGGCTGCCTTAGAGGGCTTCCCAAAGAGGGAATGACTTACAGGGACAGGAAAGGCAGTGGAAGGGTGGGAAGGAGCATGAGGTGGGCACGTGTGCTGTTGAGGAAGAGGCCCTGGAGCCAGTTTGCTGGGCATGAGGCTTGAGTCACTACTGGGTGCTGAGCAGTGAGGGCTTTGAAGGGCTGTTTGAGCCCCTAGCAGCAGCCCTCAACCCCAACAGCTGTGTGTTCACCTGCTAGGCCCTTCCCATGCTGACCTGTCAGGCAGAGATTCTAAACCAGCCTATCCCCATTCTGCAGATAAGGAACAAAGCAGGTCTTAAGATATAAGGATGTATCTAGAATTTCCAGAAAGATTCTAGGAGCAGTTATACCCATCAAGGAAGTTCAGGATACCATGACATATGTTAGAGGACAAGAAAATGCCAGAGGATGCTCAAAAGTGGGCCAGTAAAACAAGATGTCATGGAACTTGGAAGAGGTAAAGTTTAGGACATAATCCTATAAATAGAAAAGAGAGAAACGAGAGCCTACAGTTTCTTAAAAAATGTCTTCAATCTGATTAAACAAAATTCTACAGACATAGTGGAAGCAGTGACAGATTCTATTTTTCTTGGGCTCCAAAATCTCTGTGGACAGTGACTGCAGCCATGAAATTAATAGACACTTGCCCTTTGGAAGGAAAGCTATGACAAACCCAGACAGTGTATTAAAAAGCAGAGACACCACTTTTCTGACAAAGGTCCATATAGTCAAAGCTATGGCTTTTCCAGTAGTCATGTAAGGATGTGAGAGTTGGACCATGAAGAAGGCTGAGTGCCAAAGAAATGATGCTTTCAAATTGTGGTTTTGGACAAGACTCTTGAGAGTCCCTTGGATTGCAAGGAGATCAAACTAATTAATCCTAGAGGAAGTCAAACCTGAATATTCATTGGGAGGACTGATTCTGAAGCTGAAGCTCTTTGGCTATCTGATGTGAAGAGCCAACTCATTAAAAAAGACTTTGATACTGGGAAAAAGTGAAGGCAAAAGGAGAAGGGGGTGATAGAGGATGAGATGTTTAGATGGCATCACTGACTCAATGGACATGAGTTTGAGCAAGCTCCAGGAGACAGTAGAGGAGAGAGAAACCTGGCGTGCTGCAGTCCTTGGGCTTGCAAACAGGACATGATACAGTGTCTAAACGATAACAAGAGGCACAGAGATAATAGTGTGAAGGAAATGAGCAGAAATAATAAAGAAAACTTTCTGCAGTTCAAAGACTCCAGTCTCCAAAGGGCTCATCGTGTACCCAGCACCATCAGTGGCCAAGACCAACCACAAAGGAAACTTGCCTGGAACTCAGACCCTGAGGCTAGAGTATAGAGGCTGAAAACTTCTTGGAAAAAAAAAAAAAAAATAGGGGGTGGGGGGAAGCGAGAGATGTACCACTTGGAGGAGATACTGGAGGCTGAAGAAGGGCAGCAGTGAAGCCAACAGGACTACAGGACCTTCTTGCATCAGTAACTTGAGGAAGAAATCCAACCAGTCAGGAGATTAATTGCAATCAGAATGAAGAACTGAGGAATGGGCACTGGCTGGGAAGATCAGGGTGAACCCCAGCTCCACCTTAACACAGAACCAAGATACCCTGGCAGAATGAATGACACACAAATGTTAGACCCCTGGACAGACATCATGACGACAACAGGACTAACATACTGGGAGACAGGAAGCAGGGTGGGCAGGATCGCGGCCTCGTTCAACACTGCATGAAGCTGAGAGAGGACCGCAAAACCCCACAGTGGCTCCCAACTTCCCACACTGTATAATATGCTTTCCTTTGACATGAAAGTGACATTTAGAAATGAACTTCTCTTTGGTGAAGAGATGTTTATCTAGTTCAGTGATTTTTCCATTTCACTTTCTTCCCTTCTTTTATTTGTTGAGAAAAATGAATAAATCACAAGTAGC
Source organism: Oreotragus oreotragus (assembly GCA_006410675.1). Lineage (NCBI taxonomy): Eukaryota > Metazoa > Chordata > Mammalia > Artiodactyla > Bovidae > Oreotragus > Oreotragus oreotragus. The sequence goes on along the minus strand of SJYX01009261.1, from coordinate 51,430 downwards.
AGTAGTTTCTGATAGTGTGTGTGTCTGTCTATTCATCTACCCATCGATCTCCCAAGCACACATCCACTCATCCACCTGTCTATTTATCCACCTGCCCACCTCATCCATCTACTCATCCATCCCTCCATTCATCCATCTACCCACCCCTTCATTCGTCATCTATCCATCCCTCCCTCCATCCATCCGTCTGTCTCTCCACCCCTTCCTCACCCCCCAATGACATATCCATCCATCTGTTTAGCTACCCACCTTTTTCCATACACAACATGCAGAGCAATGTTTGGAATGCTGCTCCCCTTATACTAATGATCGGCATTTCTGGAATAACAAGAGATACCCTTAGGAGGAAGGAGAGAGGTCCTGGAGGTCTTGATTTTTCCAACCTTTCTGTTCTATTCTAATTTTCTAGAAATTCAAACAGAACTAAAATAGCTATCAATCTGTCTAAACATTTCCATTGAAAAAAATTGACGATAGTCATCTATGGAGATACTAGGGTCCCTTTTTGGTTTTCTCCTCTGGACAGCTCGGCCCTGAAGCCTATTAATAGCAACTCTGAGAACTATTTTTGGATGCCCCTCCCACGGAGGTCTTCCCTGACCACCCTGGCTCCCTTCCGTCACAGTGCCCTGCTCTGTCCCTGCCCAGTAATTATCCAGGTCTGTAATTACGTGGTGTATTTTTGACCGGGGGCAGCTCCGTGATGCCAGGAGCGCCGTCTCGTCCTTGCAGTGCCTCCAGCACCGTCCCCTGTCTGGGACATGGTAGGGCCTGGGGTGGGTGCTGTGAGGGGATTGCACTGGGTCAGCCTGGACGCCTTCCCTCTGAACTGCACCCACCAGACTCCTGATGCCCTGAGTAGATGGCACTAAATCTTGGTCTGGAACCTGGCAGCAGGCAGAAGACGAGCCCACAGCGGTGCCCACAAGAGGGGGCGGGAAGCGAGAGCTTCCACCTTGCCACGTGCCGGGCACCAGGCCAGGTGCTCAGCAGACAGGGCTCCAGGTAATCCTGGCCAAGGTCCCGGAGCTGGCATCTCTGTCTCCTCCTTAAGGATGCCGAATCCGAGGCCCAGAGGGGCCCCGTAGGGTACCTGGGGCACGTAGCGGGGAGGGCCGTCTGAAGGCTTCCTCTGTTCTAACCCGGCTCAGCCACTGCTAGGAGAGGTCACAGGGGCTGCGGCGGGGCCTGGAGGGACAGGTGAAGGGAGGAGGTGCTGACGGCCACTTGGGCCTAGGGCAGAGGCGAGCATAGGGGAGGAGATGGAGCAGAGGAGATGAGTAGGCGGTGGCCAGGCAGAATCAGGGCTGAGGAAGGCCCCTGAGATTGGGGCAGGGGGCCCAGAGCGGGTGACAAGAGGGTGGGGGAGGACCCAGGCCCAGAGGTGCCACAGCTGCTACCTGCCACTCTCTGGGTACCCCTGCAGGCACCCCGCACATCCCCTGGCTGCTGGCTCTGGTGTTGCCTGGGGTGGGCAGGGGGCCTGTCTCAGGCTCCCCATGGTCTCGGGATGGCTCAGGGGTTGTGCTGGCCTCTTCTCCACAAAGCAGGACCCCGCTGACCAGGCAGACCGGGCTGCCTTGCCTTCCAGGCTCCAGACTGCAGGGCACCCGTGGGCCCCCAGGCTTGGGAACTGCAGGGGTGGCACAGAGAAGCCTGCCATGCTGGCCTGCTCCCCCCCACAGGACTGAGATCGCAGGAGGGAAAGGGGCAGAGGGAGAGGTCTGGAGGACAGTGTGCAGGAAGTGAGGGAGGAGCTCTGGAGGGGAGTGGAGGGAGAGGGAAGGGGGAGGCGGAAGGGCAGTGGGGGAGGGGCGGGGAGAGGCCCCGAGGCCCCGCACCCCAGCCTGCCTGGCCCAGCCCTTCTGGAGCGGCCACACCGTGCCCAGCAGGAAGGCGCAAGGCAGCACGGCCGAGGACCGGCCAGAGCCGGGGGGAGCGTTCCACGGAGAGATTTATTAGTGAGACAAAAGCATATTTTTTCAGGCAGGACTGTTTGTGCAGTTTGCTCATGGCAGTGCCTTGGCCGGGGGCCCGGAGGCCGCAGACCCACTCGGCCGTCAGCTCGCGGCCCATGGTCCTTATCTGTTCCCTGACATCAAAGCAGGGCTTTTCATAAGCGAATTAAAACAGCACACCCAGGGCCCAGGGACTGGACGGGCAATTAGCTCTGGGTTGGGGGGGTAGAAGCCCCCCCCACCAGCGATCACGAAGCACTTTGCTAAGGAGTTGCTGCAGCTTGTCAGACCCGATGAAATATTTTGCCCAAAGCTCATTATAATAATGAACCTGCATTTCTTTCCCCAAGAGAATAATTAGCAGACTTCCAAGTGGGTTAAAGCGGCAATTTAAAAACTGCCCCCTAATTGTCCCATTTACTTCATTCAGTGACAGGGAGCCGGCGCCTCCATGAGAGCCCAGACTTCCCCGCGGTCACGGCCAGGCCAGCCCCAGGCTCGCAGGCCCTGCCGCCCTCCCGGCCTCTGTGGCTGCGTCCACCACCCCCTGCCCAGCTTGGGGTGGTCAGCTTGGGAGGGAGGCCTCAGCCCCATTCCTGGGAGGGCGTCAGCCTCCTTGCGGGGAGGGGGGTCCATCCCTCCAGCAGACCCTGGGCCAAGACGTCCTTGGGCAGGGCCCCAGTGAGGCCCACGGCCGGGAGAGAAGGAAGTGCCAGGGCGTGTGGGAGGGAGGGTGATAGTTGGGGGGAGAAGTTAGGGCGGGCTGAGCCCAGGAAGCGCTGGGGGGTCTGAGGCCCCCCACAAAGCCCCAGGTGGCCCCAGGGCACGCACTGAGCAGACGCCAGCCACTGCTGGGCAGGCAGAGGGGACAGGTCACCGATGCTTGGCCACTCAGCCTAGCTGGGTTGAAGCTGGGGTCCTGGGTCCCCATGGCCCAGCGTGGGGGCACTCGTCCTTCCTGGACAAGGTGGCCAGGCTCTGCTCTGCACAGTCACCTGCTGTGGCCACAGTTTGGGAAGGACAGAGATGAGGCCACGCGGAGGGGAGGCCACGTGGAGGGGAGGCCACGCGGAGGGGAGGCCACAGGGGTCAGAGCCTCTCCATGTTAACGTCTACTCTTCCCAGTCACAGAAGCAAAAACCGCTCCTGCCAGAAAATTCTGGTAAAACCTCTTTAAAAACTGCATCTTTCTGTCCACCCTCCACAGACGACGGCGGTAGTGTTTTGGTGTGTCTTCCGTGAGGTGGTATTTTACACGCATACAGGCCCACCCAGGCTGCGCTCATGCTGTGCCCTGCCCAGCCCCAAGTCACTGTGTACTCTGGACGTTTTCCGGGGTCACTGTAAGCTGCCTACTGTCCCTAACGCTCATGGCCAGAAGCAAGCATCCTGTGAACGCCCGCTATGCGGTCTGTTTCGGATCTCTCACCACCGTGAGGGGGCTGTGATTAACTTGCTTGTGCAGGAATCTGTGGAGACACTCATTTGTCCTCCAGGGACGCAGTGCCAGGAGCAGGAGTCCAGGGTCATGGGAGAGGGGCTGCCTGCAGCACTTGACATTCCCCAGAATGGGAAGGGCTGGCCGCAAACAGACCTTCCTCCTCTGCGCCCCAAGCACAGATGGGCCACGTCCACGCCCACTGTGGCCCACCGTGCGTCTTTCCATTTGAGTTCTGAGAGTAGGGGCCGTCGGCGGTCCCATGGAGGGCCAGGTGGAAAGGATTTCAGGTTCAGAGGCACGTGGTCTCTCCGAAAACGTCTCAACTCTGCCTGTCAGCGTGAGAGCAGCCAGAGATAAGGCACACGCCAGTGGGCGTGGCTGTGTCCTAATAAAACTTTGTTGACAATAACAGGCTGAGGGCCAGATCACACCTGTAGGCCGCAGCTGACTGGCCCTGGCTTAGAGGACAGAAGGAGTGAGGAGTCTTTTCAGACTCTGAGGCCCTTTTGTGACTGTGTTTCTAGGGTTTCTTCTTCTTTTTTTTTTCCTATTCGAGTGCTTTTCTCATAGATTTGGAGTCTTTAACGCCAAAAATGGGCCCGCTCCACCGCTGGCTGGAGTCATCTGCCAGCCTGCAGTCTGGAGGGCCCCAGGCGCTGCAGACTGCTCCTCACTTCCGGCTCTCAGCCCCATCTCGGACCCTGGCTCAGCCTAAACCAGGGAGGCCAGAGTGCACCTCTGTCTGAAGCCCAAGGACGTCTGGCTGCTCAAACACACCTCCCAGTATTGCTTCTTATCACTATGCCGTTCTGCTGTCTGTCTGCTGGCAGGGACAAGCTACCTTAGTTTTTCCCATCACATCTGGCTCGTGACGCTGCTGCCTCTCACCTGTCAGAAGGGTCACCCCATGTTCTGCGTGGAGCCTGGGAGCTGAGGCCATTCCTGCTGCTTGGCAGCCACGTGATCACAGGCCCCAGTCTCTTCGAACGTAGACGGGCAGAGGCGTGGGGCTGCACCTGTGGGCTCTGCTGCTCGCCTCCGGCATGGGTGAGCCTGAGGGCCCCCGCCCACGGGGCTGGTCTTCCCCGGTTCAAGGCTGTGGCCCATCAAAGGCTGGGGCCTGGTCCTCAGCACTGGGCAGAGCCACTCCTTCATCAGTTCTCTTTCCCCAGAAACATCGCAGCTATTTGCATCTCTGTGTGAGATCTGGCACCATTTTGTCAAGTTAAAAATACCCGGGATGCTTAGGTCGGGGAGGTGATAAACCTACCACCGGCCCTGGGGTGAGTGTGCGGCTCCCCGACGCCCAGTCTGTGGGCCAGAGGTGCCCTGTCTGCGGCTGCCCCCACTTGCTTCTCCCACCGCGCCAGCACCGCCGGGCAGCCGTCCTTTCTGCTCTGAGCATCTATGTCCTGCTAAACAGATGGGCTTGACCACACGACCTGGGTTTAAACCTCAGCTCCACCACCCCCACTGCTGCGGGCACTCTGACGGGGCGGGGCCTCAGCCCTCCTGGGAGGTGACATCACAGGGGCCTGGGTTACCAGGTTCTCCAGCACATGTGACCGCCGTTTTCCGGGGTCCCTGGAAGAGGATACCCTCCCTTCGACATCTCTGCTGGCTGCCGTGGAGAATTGACCCCTGTAAACTCCAAATTGAAGATGCAGAAGCCATGCGGGTCCTGCTCACAGCCCAGGGCACACACTTCATCCTCCCCCTTGGCTTTTGTCTCCTCGAGACCCTGAAGGTGCTAGGGGCTACCGGCATGTGCGGGCCTGGGGCTCAGCATGAATGGAACCCTGGTGGCCCGGCACCCGTAGGCTGGGCTGGATGCCATGGGCCTTGGGGCTGTGAGATAAGTGGCTGGAGGCAGTGGGCGCATAGGTGCCCCGTGCCGGTGTGTGTGGGAATCTGTGGAGCAGCTGGGTGGGCGCTAGTGAGGCCGAAGCGGGGGCGAGGAGGGTGGAGAGGAGCCGGGAGCAGAGGGGTGGCTAAGACCGAGTGGACAGAAGGCCCAGGAAGCCCTTGGCGAGTCTGGGCAGACAGCAGCCCTGGGCGCTCGGGGGGCAGGCTGCCTGTGGGCACTGGCCCCTGAGCTGTGGAGCGGGCAGGCTGGGGCAGGCGGGCAGGAGAGGAGCTGGCAGCAGGGCTGCAGAGGCTGCAGGCCCAGGCTTGTGCGCCCCAGGCCTGGCAGGCACTCCGAATACTGCTCCTGAACCCTGGTACACAGGCCCTCCCTCAACACGCTCCCCCCAGCCCCTCCTGCACGGAGGCAGGGGTGAGGGGCACACAAGTTTCTGCTCCCGACCAGAGCCCAGGGCCCCCTCGGTAGTTCCTGGGGACTTGGGGGCATTCCCCAGGGTTTGGGGGATGTGGCAACCCCATCTGGCTGAAAATGGCCTTTTATACACAGCACAAAACCTCCGCAGGCGACCCCCTACTCTTGCCTCAGGCTGCCCTCCCCCGGCCCTGCCTGTGGGGCTTCCAGGCCAGGCCCGCACCCCTGCTCATCCCTGCCTGGGCTCAGCTGACCCGCGGCCAGGAGCGTCCTTCCCCAGCCAAACCCAGCTCTGTGCAGGCTCGCGCGGCCCCTCGGAGGCCCTGGTGGACCCGTGGACGCTGTTTATTCCTCTGTCCTGGACGCGGGCTGAGGGCTGGGAGCACGTTCGGACAGCCCCAGAATCCCGTGTGGATGCCTTTGTCCTCATTTGCCCAGCGTGGAGCCCCGGCTGGGGTCCAGGGCTGCTCACGGCCTCATCAGCTTTGTCCCTTCTCTGTCTTCAGGCTCCTAGGGGCCAGGCTGGCAGGCGCCCCGGTGCCCAGCTTGCACTGGGACCCGTGCTGCCCCTCTATCTCCTGCTCGGAAGGAGTGCCCAGGGCAGCCCCCTCTGGGCGGGCCCCTAAATGCCATGGGGGCCTCAGGGTGGGCCTGCGCAGCACTAGAGCCAGGGCACGGTCCAGCCTGCCTTCCAGCCTGGGCAGGAGCAACGCGGAGCATCTGCTGGGAGGGTCCTGTGGCTGGGGGCTGACGGGGCGCTCGGGGCCTGCAGGACAGGGGCATGGAGAGCTGCCAGTGGCCTCACCACTCCCAGCTGGCCGTCCTGAGACGACGCTCCCCTGCCCTGCGAGCCCCCACTTTCTGGAGCGTGGAGGAGGCACCTGGGGCCCCTCTGTCGCCGGGTGAGGGCCACGCTGGGGGCGCCGGGAGGCCAGCACCTGGGCACGTGTGCCTCAGGGGCCCTGGGGGCGCTGGGCTTGCGTCGAGAGGCAGGGCGGCCGCCAGAAGCACCGTCCCCAAGGCGCGGGCGGCGGGAGGAGCTGGGCTGAGACCCTGAGCCTTGGAAGGAGCCCGCCATGGGGCGGGTGGCACCTGGCCACCCGTGCCCGAGGATGGCGCTGGGAAGACGGTGAGCGTGGGCAAGCCTGGGAGGCAGTGCCAGGGCACCCAGCCCTGCCAGCCAGGAACAGCGAGAGGGCAAGGGCCGAGTCCACTGTCCTGCTGCCCTCCTCCCCTGCAGACTAGAGAGTCTAGAACATTCCACACTTTCCCCTCCAGGACAGGAGAGTGGTTCACCTGACCTCTTGGGTTGCTGGTCATAGGGCCGCCCCAAGCCCCAGCAGAACCCCCTTTTGCAGCCATAGCAAGCACGTCCTCTGGCTAAACACGTACTGTCTCACTGCAGGCCGACTCCTTCTGAGCTGGGGCTTCTCATCATCCCATTTTATAGATGGGAAAACAGAGGCTTGGAGGGGACATGTGAGCTACAGTCCATGCGGCCACAAAGAGTCAGACACGACTGAGCAACTAAACACCAACAATGAGGCCAAACAAGAACCCAAGTGTGAGGCTCTCATCCTGGGGATTAGCATCCTTGGAAGCAGGAGAGGCACTGGAGCTTCCACTCTCTCCTCTGTGTGCAGAGGAGAGGCCAGGAGAGGACGCAGGGAGAGGACAGTCCTCTGCAAGCCAGGCAGCGAGCCCTCTCCAGACCCTGAACCAGGCGGCACCTTGATCTCAGACTCCCAGCCCCTGGAACTATGTGAAATCGACGTCTTGTCGAAGCGCCTGTTGGCGGGGTCCTGTTAAATCAGCCTGTGCTAACACTGCGGCCGCCAGCAAGATGGGCCCTGCCTGCAGAGACAGCCGTGTTGGGGGCTGGACGTGGGGGCCCCCACGGGGAGATGCCGAGCATGGCCCCCAGCCTCGAGACCTTCCGCCTGAGGCTCTGGGTGCAGCCTGTTGAGCGGAGGAGCTCACGCCCCACAGTGCTGGACATGGCCAAGGTCTAACAGTCTCACCCTGGCCTCCTGACTCCAGCCGCGTGGCCCCACTTTGGCCCCTGGCACGGCCCCAGCCGGGCCTTTCACCAAGTGCTGTCCCTTCTACCTCTCACCAGCTCTGCGCCATCTTCACTCCCCACGGCCAGTACCCAGCCTGGGAGCCTTGCTGATCCTTGCCTTCCCATCCCTTCCAGAACCTTTGCCCGAGTGGGCGACCAGAGTGGGCTCTGCCTCCTGTCCCCCGTACCCCACATCCCCTGCTGCCCACCTCAGCTGGATTATTCCATCACTTGGAGAATCGTGGTTGCCAGTTGCTCCTAGTAGATGCCATGTGCCTGCTTGGGGCTCCCAGCCCTTCAATTTCTCTGCAGACACTCCCTCTCTGGGGTTAAGGAAACTGAGTCACAGAGGGGCTGTGCCACAGGGCCACGTCATCACATGGGTGGATGCTAAGCCCTCATCCTGCCCCCTCCTGCCCTGCCAGCCTTCCACCACAGGCCAGGGCCCAGTGGGCATTGCTTCTCTGGTTATGGATCCCAGGGGCCTTGTCTCAACAGTACACCCAGCTCTGGCCACTCCCTGCCACTTCCCTGAGCCTAACATAACATCAGAGGGGCCAAAGCAGAGGCCCCCCTGGCACTGCCCAGGTGCAGGTGGAGAAGGGGCCGGGGGAAGGGGCTTCAGGGGGAGGTCGTCTGTGTGTGTCTGTGTGTGTCGGCGGGAGAGGGGTGGGACCCTGGAGCTCTGGAGGGCAGGCATGCAAGATACGCCCTTCCCAGGCCACCCGCATCCACGTAGCCCCTGGAACCGAGTGGCCTGCTGACCTCTGCTTGGCCACCTCCGATGATGGGGGGAACTGACTTCCACCCTGTGCAGCTCGGAATGTTGAGAAATTCTCTCCAAGGCTCCTGGTGTTGACCTGGAAATTTCACTCCCGGAAAACAACACAATACAAGGGGAAAATGTGTCGGAAGAGGTTTGCCGTAACAGGATAGATAATGATGAAAAATTGTGAACAGGTCACACTCGGGGCCTGAAGACTGGGTGACCTTGACCCAGACTCTGAGAAACACCTCTCTGGGGGGGTGGGGCCCCGCCAGCCTCTGNGAGGTTTGCCGTAACAGGATAGATAATGATGAAAAATTGTGAACAGGTCACACTCGGGGCCTGAAGACTGGGTGACCTTGACCCAGACTCTGAGAAACACCTCTCTGGGGGGGTGGGGCCCCGCCAGCCTCTGTGTGCGGGAGGAGCTGGGCTGAGACCCTGCACCTGCACCTGCACCTGCACCCTGCCCTGCACGTCCCCTCCCACCTCATGCTCCAGGCTCGATCCTGCCCCGGCGCCCTGCCCTTTGCCGGGAGCCCTCTTCCTGGTCCCTGGGGGAGCTGTGCGCACCCCTGCAGCCACAGGCTGCCGCTCGTCACCCGTCCTGGTCCCCGCCCTCCTCTGCCATCGGTCCTCTCCCCTCCTCCTCCCTGCCCTGTTCCCTGGACCCTCTGGACCTTCCTTCCTTCTGCAGCTGGCCCAGTGCTGCCCTGAATCAGGCAGACGCACACACACCACCAAGCCCACCCCCGGCCAAAGAGGCGAGAGTTCAAGCAACGCAACCAATTTATAAACAATTTTCTCCACGACGATTAAGTTACATTTCCCCAATAGCTGCTTAATTTTCTTGTCAAAAAAACGCAGTTTTCACATTTGTCTCGCTGTAAGGGTAATTAATTTCCAGACCATAAGTAAAAACTTAATTTGATACCTGCAAGGATTATAAACTATTTCAAGCTGTTGTTTACATGAAATCAAGAAAGGTTCGTTCTGTTTGCAATTATGTTAATGAGGAAATAGGGTTTTTTTGGTTTTTTTTTTTTGGAACTCGGCATCATTTTGCCGTCACCAATGAATTAGCCTAAAAGGATCTGCTTGTGCTGCTATTTTAAAGGTGACCCTGGGTGGTGAGGGGGGTGGCCCTGTGGGGCCAACAAATGCCCGGGAGGAGGCTGTTATGAGAACGGTTCCGGTGATCTGGGTGGGATGAGCTCTGGGGACGTGCCAGGCCCCAGGTTGCTGGCAGTGAGCTGAGACTGCAGGTGCGTAGGACTGTGGAACCTTCTCTAAGATTCCTTCTGATGGCAGGATGGACAACAGAGGCTGGTCAGGGCTCAGATCCCCAGCCCCTGGGCGTTCCTGACCCCTGGGCTATGCCAGCTCTCTGGGGCATCCCAAGAGGGGACGGGCAAGGGCTCAGGGGTGTGAGAAGCTGCCCTGAAGAGGCTGGGTCAGAGGATGCGTGGAGACAGGGCAAGGAGCAGAGATGGCGAGCAGCCTTCAGGACAAACAGGGGGCCATCAAGCGGCCCCGGAGCAGGACCCTCAGGCCCTGGCGTGAGGGCTGGGGGTGGCCAGGTGGACCGGGAGGAGGCTTTGCTTGTGCGGGCAGCAGACTCAGGGCTTGCCCGGCTGCCAGCGCTCTGGGTGGGCTCTAGGGGCCTGGCTAGCACCTCACTACAGGTTGGGGGGGATGGTCCCCACAGCTGGCTTGGCCCTGACCTGGGAACCCTGCCCCCTGCCCTCCCAGTGGGGGACACTGTGAGAGAGGGCACACGCCCAGTGTGACCCACCACGGTCCACAGGCCTGTTGCTGCCCCTGCCCAGCCGGCTGCCTGGCAAAGGGGGTGGGGGCGGCGGCCAGCAGCTGCCTGGCCCCTTCCCGTGCTCAGCCGCCAGGACATCCCCCCAGGGCTGCGAGGCCACGGCCAGTGTCCTTGAGGGTCCCAGGCGCCGCAGGCAGCCCAGGTGAGGCTGGCACAACGTCCTGTTGTGGCCATGGGGCCGCTCTGCCACCCCGCACTGCCTGCCGTCCCCACGGACCCAGTTTCGCCCCACTGGCCGCCGGGGGGCTAGGCCCGGGCCGGGCACTGGCTCCCTGGACACAGAAACCATTTACGGGTGGGATAAAGGCTGCTTGTGTTGGGATCGAGAGGCGTGCGCGTCCCTGCCCCGTCGCCCCGTCCCATCTGTCAGGTGGCGAGGGCTGCGGGGCACAGCAGCAGGCCTGTGTGTGGACAGGCCAGGGAAGAACGGCCCACAGTCTGGGCGTCCTGGGAACCCCAAGGCCTTCCCACTGCCCTGGGCTCGGCTGGTCCTTCTCCTGGGGGCCTGGCCTCGAGGCCAGGGGATTCGTGGCCCCTTGGGGCTGGGGAGGGGGGGAGCGGGCACCAAGGGGGCCCATGACCTGGATGTTGGCCCCTCTGGGGACGGTTCCTTCTAAAGGGAGGGGGTCTGTGACCCCCAGGCAAGAGCAAACCAGATGCCTGCCTGGCATCTCGGGCGCCAGGCTGGAACGCCTGCAAGTGGAGGCTTGACTCATCTGCAGGGGTAGGGGGGCTGGGGGCGAGGCTCCCGGGGGGCCGGAGGCATGGGGATGGGGGGNGGGAGCGGGCACCAAGGGGGCCCATGACCTGGATGTTGGCCCCTCTGGGGACGGTTCCTTCTAAAGGGAGGGGGTCTGTGACCCCCAGGCAAGAGCAAACCAGATGCCTGCCTGGCATCTCGGGCGCCAGGCTGGAACGCCTGCAAGTGGAGGCTTGACTCATCTGCAGGGGTAGGGGGGCTGGGGGCGAGGCTCCCGGGGGGCCGGAGGCATGGGGATGGGGGGCACCTGTAGAGGAGCGGTGGGCATCTCCCGCTATATCACGTCAGAGGTCAGGGTAACCCACTGGACCGCTGAGTGGCTCTGCTCATGTCTGCACCCTGAAGGGATGGACACAGGCTCCCTGGCCTTGGCGTCCGCCTCAGATGGAGCCGATTCAGGACCTTGGCCCCCAGGGCGGCGATGCCGGGCGAGGGGAAGGGAGCTGTCCTAGCCCCTGGCAGGAGGCAGGGGACGGACTCCTTTTCCCCAGCTGCGTTCATGCTTACTCTAAATGAAGCCTCTCAGTACCCTGGTAGGTGAGGCTGACGGCCGTGCGTCTGAGGGTGGTGTGGTCCCGGCAGAGGCACTGGTGCCTGGAGAGGGGCTGGGCGTGATGAGGGCACACAGGGGTGCTGGGGCCCATGGCGGGGAGGGGCCCCCGCGTGGCCCCGGGGCAGGAGCAGGGTGGTGGCCCTCGCCTGCTGAGGCCCCGCGACCTCCTCATCTGGGAGGGAGCAGGGTCGTGGCGGCCACACCTGACCCCCAGGGGAGGCAGCTGCCCGAGGTCTCCTACCGCCTGGAAAAGACAGGCTCCCGCCAGGTTTAGGCAGCTGAAGAGTAAGTTAGTTTCCTGACAAAAGGGCAGGGAGAGCAGGGCTGGGTGTCTCCGTGATAACTGATTCGGGGGCTAGCTGAACAGGGGCAGGGCCCTGGCCTGGGGCACCCGCGGTGGGTCTTGGGGTGGGTGAGGCTGCACCGAGGGTCTGCTCTGGCCGGGGAGGGAGCCAGGCTTCAGGGCGCCCTGTGCCCCAGGGGCTCCTGCCCAACTGCTGCTCTGTCCCTGGGTGTGGGCTTCAGAGGTGCTCAGGCAGAGAGAGACTGGGGGCAGAGAGAGACTGAGGAGCCAGGTCGCTGGGTCTCTCGGGGCCAGGCCGGGGGCTCCCCAGAAGGCGGTGCAGACCCCCAGCCGCAGGCCCAGAAACGGCAGGCCCTTGGCAGAGAGGGGCCCTGGACGGGGGTCCGCACTGCTTCAAGACACTGGCCTTTACCCCAGGAAAGCTCCGGGGGGAGGGGAGGAGGGGTCAGGGAGCAGAAACTGGAAGGTGACTCACCCACGGGGCCTCAGCCGGTGCCGAGGGGGTTGCTCGGACATGGAGGGGGGAGGTGAGGCTGAGTCCTCAGGGGCTCAGTCATCAAACAGGCCGCTGCCTGGATGTGGACCCCGAGCCTCCCTGCGCCCGCCCCCCATCCTGTCCCCCGCGGCGCTGCAGCCTGGTACCTGCCACCATCCAGGCCCAGCCCAGGGCTTTCGAGCACACCCACTCCGCTCACGCTCTGCTGCCATCAAACGGCAGGTGCCGGGGTTCCCAGTCTCAGAGAGATGGGCAGGGACCTGGCGCGCGTCCCTAGCACTGACGGTGGGTCTTGCCTTGGTCCCCAGTCCCTGGGCATGGTTGATCCAAACCCTGCTCCCCCGGAAAGCCGTCCCTGGATGCTGGCGGCTCCGGGCTGCTCCCTCTAGCCCCAGACACACCAGCCCCTCTCTGGTGCCTTCAGAGGCCCACGTCCTCCCAGCCTCCGAGGGCCTGGCCAAGCTCTTGCTGGGGAAGCCTGGCTGGATCAGAGTGAACCCAGCCGCCTCCTGGCCCAGCCTGCGGGCCAGTTCTCCCCTCTCCGGCTCTGCCAAGGGCCACTGGCCACCCCTCCTGTGTCTATAGCCCCTCCCTCTCCATCTTCTTCCTTCTCTTCCACCTGCCTGCTGAACAGGTCCATGACAGAATTCGAGATGACCCCTGATCTGCCCATCCCGGCATGCCCCCCATGTGAAGCGCCCCTACCCGGAGGTGCTCGTTAGAAATCTGGTCCTTCCCGACACCCTGTCCCCTCAGTCTGCCCTGTCGNGGTGCTCAGGCAGAGAGAGACTGGGGGCAGAGAGAGACTGAGGAGCCAGGTCGCTGGGTCTCTCGGGGCCAGGCCGGGGGCTCCCCAGAAGGCGGTGCAGACCCCCAGCCGCAGGCCCAGAAACGGCAGGCCCTTGGCAGAGAGGGGCCCTGGACGGGGGTCCGCACTGCTTCAAGACACTGGCCTTTACCCCAGGAAAGCTCCGGGGGGAGGGGAGGAGGGGTCAGGGAGCAGAAACTGGAAGGTGACTCACCCACGGGGCCTCAGCCGGTGCCGAGGGGGTTGCTCGGACATGGAGGGGGGAGGTGAGGCTGAGTCCTCAGGGGCTCAGTCATCAAACAGGCCGCTGCCTGGATGTGGACCCCGAGCCTCCCTGCGCCCGCCCCCCATCCTGTCCCCCGCGGCGCTGCAGCCTGGTACCTGCCACCATCCAGGCCCAGCCCAGGGCTTTCGAGCACACCCACTCCGCTCACGCTCTGCTGCCATCAAACGGCAGGTGCCGGGGTTCCCAGTCTCAGAGAGATGGGCAGGGACCTGGCGCGCGTCCCTAGCACTGACGGTGGGTCTTGCCTTGGTCCCCAGTCCCTGGGCATGGTTGATCCAAACCCTGCTCCCCCGGAAAGCTGTCCCTGGATGCTGGCGGCTCCGGGCTGCTCCCTCTAGCCCCAGACACACCAGCCCCTCTCTGGTGCCTTCAGAGGCCCACGTCCTCCCAGCCTCCGAGGGCCTGGCCAAGCTCTTGCTGGGGAAGCCTGGCTGGATCAGAGTGAACCCAGCCGCCTCCTGGCCCAGCCTGCGGGCCAGTTCTCCCCTCTCCGGCTCTGCCAAGGGCCACTGGCCACCCCTCCTGTGTCTATAGCCCCTCCCTCTCCATCTTCTTCCTTCTCTTCCACCTGCCTGCTGAACAGGTCCATGACAGAATTCGAGATGACCCCTGATCTGCCCATCCCGGCATGCCCCCCATGTGAAGCGCCCCTACCCGGAGGTGCTCGTTAGAAATCTGGTCCTTCCCGACACCCTGTCCCCTCAGTCTGCCCTGTCGGTGACGGGTCCAGGGGGCCATGGGCTATGACCCCACAGGCATCCACCCCAGGACAAGGCACACAGGTTGTGTCCTAAGCTCATCAGGGCTTCCCTTGCCCCAGCCTCCTATCCTCCCTGGGAAGCCAGGCCGCCCGGCCCTCAGGCTCACAGAGTGAGTTCTAAAGCCCCTAATTCACGAGCAGGGACAGGCTCCATCTCTCCCGCTCTCACAGCCTCAGATGGCCATGACCCTGGGCCCCTGGGCCCTGCGCAGGCTGCTCATGCTAGGAGCTCTTCCAGCCACACCGCCCTCCACCTTCCTCACTCCTGGCGGTCTCCAGGCACCTGACCCCGAGCCAGAGGAGGCCCTGCTCATCCGGCACGTGCCTCTTTCAGCCGGGAAAGAGGGACTCATGGGCCACTGTGTGCGTTCCCGGGGCAGGAACCAGCCCAGCCCACCCCAGGGGCCGCGCTCAACGGTGCCGCGCTCAGTGGCTGCTTTAGTCTCCGCGGCGGTCACATCTGGTCCCTCCGTCAGACCAGAGGGCTCACGTTTGGGGACACCTGTGGTTCTGGGGAAGGTGCAGGTTCTCCAGAGAAGCCGCCTGGAGAAGGTTCACAAGACACTCTTATGGAAAGCACAATTTCCAGATGTGGGCTTCCCTGGTTCCCTGCTAGCTCAGCTGGTAAAGAATCCGCCTGCAATGCAGGAGACCCTGGTTCGATTCCTGGGTTGGGAAGATCCCCTGGAGAAGGTCTGGACTGCCTGCTCCAGTATTCTTGGGCTTCCCTGCTAGCTCAGCTGGTAAAGAATCCACCTGCAATGCAGGAGACCTTGGTTTGATTTCTGGGTCAGAAAGATCCACTGGAAAAAGGATAGGCTACCGATTCCAGTATTCTGGCCTGGAGAATTCCATGGCAGAATAGCCCATGGCATCGCAGAGAGTTGGACTTCACTTCAATTCACTTCCCCGGTGGCTCAGACAGTAAAGACTCTGCCTTCAATGCAGGAGACCTGGGTTTGATCCCTGGATCAGGAGGATCCCCTGGAAAATGGAATGGCAACCCACTCCAGTATTCTTGTTGGGATAACCCCATCAACAGAGGAGCCTGGTGGGCCTCAATCCATGGAGTTGCAAAGAGTGGACGTGATTGAGCGAGTGAGGATGCAGTGCAATTTCCACGCTGGTTATCGGATGTGGCCCATCACGAGGTGATGTCTTAATGAATGGCAACCCACTCCAGTATTCTTGTTGGGATAACCCCATCAACAGAGGAGCCTGGTGGGCCTCAATCCATGGAGTTGCAAAGAGTGGACGTGATTGAGCGAGTGAGGATGCAGTGCAATTTCCACGCTGGTTATCGGATGTGGCCCATCACGAGGTGATGTCTTAAAGACCCCGTGACTGTTGGGTGCACCCAGGTGGGCCACATGTTGGGGGGCTGTGATGCGGGGTCCCCCCCGTCCCCAGACATGCTTTGCCTGGGCCGCGCCCAGTTCCCTGTCTCCAGCGCTACTCTGAGAGTGCCCAGGTGACACAAGCCCACCCTGGTGTCGGCGTCTCGGGCCAGAGTCTCACACCACCCCAAGGAGCCCCCGCCGGGGGGTGGGTGCTAGTGGCCTGCTGGGGTGTCCGCAGGCCCCGTCAGGGAGGGGGTGGGTGGACCCTGCTGGGGAGAGTGCCCCTGCGCGGGGGCAGGTGAGCCGGCCACCTCACTGCCCACACAGATGGCTCTTCACGTGAGACCTGACCTATGGCTCCCGGCAGAGGGGGCAGAGGGGGCTGGGCACGCTGACCAACCTGCTGCTCCTGTCTCTTATACACATCTCCCAGTCTCAGAGAGATGGGCAGGGACCTGGCGCGCGTCCCTAGCACTGACGGTGGGTCTTGCCTTGGTCCCCAGTCCCTGGGCATGGTTGATCCAAACCCTGCTCCCCCGGAAAGCTGTCCCTGGATGCTGGCGGCTCCGGGCTGCTCCCTCTAGCCCCAGACACACCAGCCCCTCTCTGGTGCCTTCAGAGGCCCACGTCCTCCCANGGGGGGGGGGGGGGGGGGGGGGGGGGGCGCGGCTGGCCGCGGGGGGGGGGGGGGGGGGGGGGGGGGTGGCAGCTCCTGCAGGGCAGGAAGGGGCAGGGAGCAGCATGCCGGCCCTGTAGCTCCAGCTGCAGCCACAGTCGCCCCCCCTTCAGTCTGCTCCACATGCCAGGCTAACAGCTAAAAACGACACGAGTTGCATGGTGGCCCCACAGCCCCCTCCCTCCACGCGAAGCCTCAGGTCCTTCCCAGGGCTCTCGGGCCTCAGGTCGGCCCACCCCTTCACCTGTCTGTTCCACCCTGCAGGCTGCTCCCTAACCCGCAGGTGCTCTGCTGTGCTGGTACTGCTCACAGAAGCCGGCGGGTCACCCCACAGGGCGTTTCCACTTGCCGCGCCCTCTGCTTGGGGGCACAGCTCCCCAGATATCCTGGTGCCCTGCTCCCTGTGCCCCGGGAGATCTATTCTGTAGCCTGGCGTACCCTCCTGTCCTTCCCAAAAGGCCCAGGTCTCGTCTGGATGGAGAGCTTCTCCCGAGAGGCAGTGAAGGCCTTTCTGAAGACCAGCCTGGGTGCCGGGCATTTTCTGGTGCTGGACCCATGGGCACGGGCCCCACACGCGGCTCGCCTGGTCTGTACGCCGCCTCCTGCCTCTCCTACACGAGGGTCCGGAGACCAGAGGGGCCCCCACCCTGCCGTTGGAGAAGTTACCCGGGAGAAGCAGGCCGTCAACCCGCGCCTCTTCCAGGCTTGGGGTGGGGGCCGCGGCCGCCCTGCCCCGCGCCGGCAGGAGCCCGGCTGGAGGAGGGCCCGGAGGGCGGCATGAACGGACGCCCCGGTGAGGATGCGGACCAGGGACGGGGTGGAGAGGGAGCGCTGCCAAGCCAAACAGCCCGCGCGCCTCAGCCTGTGTTTCATCCACAAAAATTTCCATCTGCCTCTGCAGCGCTCGGAACCCGGGCAACGAGAGGCCGTCCACCCGGCAAAGTAAACACAGCTCCGCACGGCCGCTGCCGCGTGTGCGAGCGGCCCGGGCGGGAGCGGCCGCGTCAGCCATCTCGCGCCTCCCGACGGCCCCGCTGCAGCGCGGCCCGCGGCCCGGCCCGGCGCGAGGGGGCCCGCGGCCCGGCCCGGCGCCAGGAGGCCGCGCTCGCCGCGTGTGGGCCCGCGGCCGGGACCTGCCGCCGGCCACCTGCCGCCCGGCCCCAGGCAGGCGGGGGCTGGCCTCTGACCCCGCCAGGCCGCCACCCCGCTCCCAGCCTGGGAGGCTCTGCAGCCCCGGGGCTGGCAGCGGGGAGGGCGTGGCAGGCGGTCCCCAACCTGACCGCTGGACCCTCAGTCCAGCCCGGCTCCAGGCCCACCGTGTGCAGCATGCGCAGGGCCGGGGCCTGGGCCTGCTGCCTCTTTCCCAGCCCGTGGCCTCCCGGAGCAGCGGGGACAGCCCTGCCCCTGCGCTGGGACGTCTATTTTTGGTGGTGACCAAGCCACCGCTTAATATGCAGGACCGGCCGGGGGCAGGCTGTGCCCTGACCCGCAGGGTGACAAGTTTAAAAAAGGGCCCATTTTGATCAAAAGACATGTTTTTTTCTGAGGTCGGCCAAGGCGGCGGGGCAGGGTTCGCCACAAAGACGAGGCTGGGGGCGCTCTCACGGCCTGGCCCCCCGGACGGCCTGCCCAGCCCAAGCCCGGCCCTTGATTACAGAGCCTTGAGCAGGCTGCCCGGGCGCTGCCCGCCAGCCCAATACGCAAGTCTCTGCCCGCCCGCTCCCTGCCCCCAGCCTCTCTCAGAAGCCATCCACCCACAGAAGCCGACACACACTGGAGCTAAAGTTTGAAAAAAAATGTAAATTTCCTTTCTGGCCAATATTGGAGGCCTATAAATAGAGTCATTCAGGAGATGCCGACTTGGGGGGAGTGGTGATCGTCCCCCGGCCAGGGTGGGAGAGAAACACCCAGGAAAAGGGGAAAGAGTGGTCCTGGGGAGGGGGTGCCTCAGATGTGGGGAGCAGGAGGCCGCAGTGTAGGTGGGGACACCGAAGCTCAGGCTCCACGGTTGGGGCGGAGCAGAGTGGGGCTCTCCGGCTGGCCCCAACCCCCTCCCTGCCCGCCCTCACGCCCGCTCTGCAGTCAGATGCCAGGCCCCGAGGCTCTGGGCTTGCAGCGCTTCCCCTGCCCCAGGCCCTCTGCCGTGAGGTTCCTCTGCCTGGGTCCAGATCAAACCCCGCACCCTCCCCGCATCCGCCTGCCTTAGTTGCACCAGTTTCATCCCCTCCGCCGACCAGCGGGAAGATGCACACATGAGAACTGCTGTGTCCTCCTGGGTCTGTGACCCGTGAGTCAGGGGGCGGCTTGAGCTGCAGCCACTGGCTGCAAGGTGCACAGCGGAGGCCGGGGCTTTGCCCTCCGTGAGACGGGAGGAGGATGCCCCTTTGGCCCACGTGCATGTGTGGGTGGCCTTGTCCTTTCCGTCAGAGGAAGACACGTGAATGTGAGAACACACATGCGTGGGAGCCAGGCTTCCCGGCCCTGGACTTGGCTCTGCCGCTCTGAGGCAGGCCTGAAAGACGCGTGGGGTTTCGGGTCTGGGGAAGAGGTGGTACAAGGGGCCTCGGACCCCCTGGCTGGTCCCACCACAGGCAGCTCTGGGGCAGACCCTTGGGTGTCTGCTATCGGCACGGCAGCCACAGGATGCCAGGCCTGGACAGGTAGCCCGGTGCCCATGTATCCTCTCCTTGGGCAGAGTGGGAAACTGAGGCTCAGAGAGGCTGGTAAGCAGTGCCCACCCCCAGGGAGGGCATCACTGGGATGTACCGGGTGCATCGCCACCAGCTTCCTTCAGTCCCAAGCCCCCCGGGGGTGGGCCCTATGACACATGGGGTGCAGTCTTCCAGATCACTGTTTTGGCTGAACATCCCCCACGCCAGACCCCCAGCCTAGAACCTGAGCTGGAACAGACTCCCAAAGCCAGCACTTACATTCCTTCCTGGGGGGCCAGGCCTCCAAGGGGGTGCGGCTGCCACCACGGGTGGACGGGCTCTTGCTGGCCAGGAGGAGCTGGACTGGTTGGGGTACAGGGGGTGAGCCATGAGGGCAGCCCGCCTGCTTCCATGTCAGGAGAGGCTCAGGACCCCAGCAGGGCGGGCACGCCACCCTGAACATCAGCTCCAGGCCAGTGGAGCGCTCACCTCCCTCCTGTGACCATGGCCTCTTGGACATGCCCCCCCTGGTCACCACAGGGTCCTGAGGATCTTATCCCTGACAGGACGGAAGGGCTGGGAGGCCTACAGGTCCCCTGGGACCATCCAACCTATGCTCTCACTCAGGGACAGGGAACCAAGCCTCTGAAATGAAGGGGTGGGATTTTAGCATCTCCTGCAAAAACCGGCCTCATAGATGTGACGGGCGGCCGGGTCCTCTGACCTCAGGGGTGGGGTGCGGGGCTCCTGCAGAGGTGCCTCAGCCCCTCCGAGAGGGAGTCCTGTCCCAGCCCTGTCAGCGGGACCTTGGGGACGAGGGCGGAGTGAGGAGGGCTCGGACGGCGGCACAGGCCCCGCGGCTGACCACACTGCCCGCCCATAACCCATTCTCATGGCGGTGCCAGCCTGTGCGGGGGGTCAGATGGTCAGACCTGAGTCTCCCAGGCCTTTGTCCTGGGGTGCCCCCTAACCCTGATGGGGGCTTCACTCACAAAACTAAGTCTAGTGTGTGGGCCCCTAGGGTGCTGGGCTGTGCTAGGGGTCCTGCTGGGGGCAGAGGGCAGAGTCCCTGGCTATGCTGCTGTTCTCATACGTGGTGGCTGCTGACCTGGGGCCTTGGGGAGGGCTGTTGAGGGGAGCTGTGTGCGGGCGGGGGCAGGTGGGCAGCCTGCGTCACAGGGTGGAGGAGACGGGCGTCCCACCCCATGGATAACCCCAGAGGGCCCTGCTGGGATGGCATTCCCCACACTGCTCCGGGTGGGACCACGTGGCTGGTTCTGCTGGTGGGATGGAGCAGAAGTGATGTGTGAGTATGGCTTCTGCGCTGGGGCTGGACCCCGGGTCTGAACCCAATGGACCATGTCCCCCATTTGGCATGGAGTGGGTCTTTGGGAAAGGAGGCTCAGATCAGTGACCAAGACTTGGGTGCTGAGGGAACCCCAAGTCCTGGGGAGGGGCTGTGGGGGGAGGCTTTTAGGGGTTAGTTTTTCTGGTGGGAGAGCAGCCCCAGCAGACAGCACCAAGGCCAGAGCAGGAACCGGGATGGGACACCACGTTTCTACCTGAACGACCTCGAGCTTGCACACAGACTGCAAGGGGCACCCTGACCTTGAGCATCTCACAGCTGCACCCAGGCTGTCTGCTCCCGGGACAGCCCCAGTGCCCTGGAACTGGGCTGTGCTCCCCAGCCCTCCCCAGGGCTGTCCTAGGCGGCGCGATTGGGAACCCGGCTTCTTGGCATCCAGGTTTCTGACTTAGCCACTCATCAGCCACTGACGGCCATCGGGCCAGGGGGCACCTACAGCTTGGAGGGGTCTCCTTCACTCAACTCTTCACTCACGCAACTAAGTGGTTCCTCGTTTCTCTTAGGCACTCAGAGCATGGCTAGCATCCTGGTACGTAGGCCTCTGACCCTGTAGCTTCCTTTCCTGGGATTCAAAGGTACATGTATTTTCAATGTTCACAGACGCGGCTAGACTTCTTTCCAGAAATGTAACCTGGTAGTAATGAGAGTCCCCACCAGCGATGTGTGAGAATGCCTGTTTTCCCACATGCATGCCAGCACCGGGTATTATCATTTTCCTAAACCATGATGTCACTGTGCATTCTCCTGGCCACTGGTGGGGTGGGCCTCTTCCCACAGATTTTTGGCCAAAGCTGGGCTGTCTGTTGAAAGATACCCCCCAGAGCCAGGCTCTAGGCAAGGCCTGTGGGGGCCGCCTTGGCCTTGAGAACGCTGGGCTCTGACCTTGGCTCCCTCCAGGAGCACAGCAGCCCCGTCCTGGGGCTAGCAAGTCTCCTTGTGGCTCGAGGGGCACAGGGACTCCCTGGCAGGCCTGCCCACCTCTGCCCAGGAATGGGGATGGCAGGGCTTAGCGTCAAGTGACGCTTTCATTATAGGTTTATCTTTGAAACCCTAGACAAAACAGGGCTTGTGTGGTTTGACTGAAGACCCAGCACCTCAGGACCTCGCCATCCACTAAGACGGCTCCTCAGGAAAGAAAAAATACACTAACCTTAAAATAACCAGTTCCCAGAATAGCAGCTAATGACGGCTTCTGAAGGGGGCCCTTTGATCAGGCAAAGCCCACGCCTTTGCCTATTTACGGCCCTGCCACTCAAGAGCAGTTCACCAGCAAAGAGAGGAGTGTTGCAGGAGCAGAGGGATGTTGGGGAGCTGGGCACAGGGTGGGGGGAGCCCCTTTGAGACTGCCCAGCCTTCAGAGGCAACTGGTCCCAGCTGGAGATGAGGTGCCCCGCAGAGTCCCGGGCAGCCTGGGAACGCAGCCTCCCAAGGGGAACGCTGTCCCTATGGCCCCCAGGAGCCAAGGCTGGTGGGAGACAGATGCTGTTATAAGAACCAGGATGCCAGGCGGTGTGGGCCATGGGCTCTGGGGGCTGGAGTCTGAGGGCTGGAAGCCCAAGAGGGTGCAAGGGCGTTGACAGGGGACGCTGGGCCTGGGGGACGCTCCCCCCACCCACCCCCACCNCCCGACGTACAGACCTAACCCTCCCAATCTCCTCTAAGCTCGCAAGGCTGCATTCAGTGGCTACAGCATGCACAGTCTGTCTCTTATACACATCTCCCACGTCAGCACCTGCTCATCCGCTTGGTGTTTGCCCAGCACTTCCCTGGGTCCGGCCTGGTCACACGTTCGGGGCCACTCCCGCCCCTGCCCGCCAGCACACCACAGTCTGAAGTTATGGTGCCAGAGCCTGCTCACCAGCCAAGCTTGCCTACAGAGCACTGGAGATGTGGCTGACACCAAGAAACTGGGTCTCAATTTGACTGAGTTTTAATGAATTCAGATTTAAATACAGATCCCCAACTCAGCTATTAGAAAACTTTAACGACAGTTGTTTAGGAATGCTAATTTAGGCATCAGAATCTCCCTTGACAACTGTAAATCTCTGATATCTAAATGCAACCCAAGCAGTTCTTATGAAGACTCAGCATCCGAATAGAGGCGTGCGCTAAGTCTAAGACACACACTGGCTTTTGGGGACAGGATGTTGTCCGCCCTAGCCATTCTTTTAATATTAGACACACACTGGCTTTTGGGGACAGGATGTTGTCCGCCCTAGCCATTCTTTTAATATTATATATTGGATGATCATGTGACTTTTTTTTTTTTAAGTTTTTGGTCACGCTGTGCAACATATGAGATCTTAGCTCCCTGACCCGGGATTAAACCTGCACCCTATGCAGCGTGGCTCCCTGGTAGGTACAGGGGCTTCCCTGGTGGCTCAGAGGTGAACGCGTCTGCCTGGAATGCGGGAGATCACGGTTCAACCCCTGGGTCGGGAAGATCCCCTGGAGAAGGAAATGGCAACCCACTCCAGTACTCTTGCCTGGANTGGTAGGTACAGGGGCTTCCCTGGTGGCTCAGAGGTGAACGCGTCTGCCTGGAACGCGGGAGATCACGGTTCAACCCCTGGGTCGGGAAGATCCCCTGGAGAAGGAAATGGCAACCCACTCCAGTACTCTTGCCTGGAGAATCCCATGGAGGGAGGAGGCTGGTAGGCCACAGTCCGTGGGGCCTCAAAATGGAGGGAGGAGCCTGGTAGGCTAGTCCATGGGGTCGCAAAGAGTCGGACACGACCGAGCGACTTCACTTCTATGCAGCGGAAGCAGAGTCTTAATCAGTGACCCCCAGGGAAGTCCCAGAGTGATAACGTTTTAATCTACTGGGCTAAATAAAATATATTGCAATGAATTTAACTTGTTTCTTTTTATTTTTCTGATATGGCTATTAGAAATTTTGAAATTACATCTGTGGTTCCCTTTATATTTCTATTGGGCAACGTTGGTCTGAATTGGGGATCAGCAGACTTTCTTGTAAACTGCCAGATAATAAATACAGACATTAGGGATCATACACAGGCTTTGCCACACATCCTTTAGGTCAGGGGCCAGACTTGGTCCATGGGCCCCAGTTTGCTGCCCCCCTGGTCCAGAGGCTCCTATCTCTAGATCCTTGGCCTCAGTGCAAGTTAGTGGGGGAGTCCTTTCTGTCGGAGGGCCAGGGGGCTTGGAGAAGCGCGTTCTTCTCAGTCCAGTCCCTGAGGCCTGCTGGCCCAGCACAGAACTGCTGGAACCCAGAATGAGGTCTGCTTATCACCAAGACCCCACAGACCAGCATGAACCAGACACATCACTGCTGCCCAGCGTCTCCCAGTTTCATGTGGAGATGAAGCCTAGGAAGGTCAGTACACAGAGCTGGAACAGCAGCCTTCAGACCCAGGGTGCCCAGAAAAACTCCACCTTCCAAACCCTGACCCTGTGCCCTGTAAGTGAACAAGACCGTGTCTGCCCTCAAGACTCACTGGCCTCGATGAGCGAGTCAGGAGGTTAGAGAGGTCAGAGGCTGAGCGCACAGTGAGCGTGGAACCCACAGAGGTAGGCGGTGTCCTGAAGGCGTGTGATGAACTGAGTAGACTTGAGCTTTGGTTTTCACAGGGGATGGATGCTTAGGTATACGAGCCCAGACCTGCCCCAGGTGGGAAGTGTCGTGGCAGAGCCCTCCGTAAAGCTGGAACCTTCAAAGTGCTCTGTGTTCAATGTGAAGGGTCAATGGTCAGTGAGAAATACCCCAGTTCCTGAAAAGACTATATAGAAAATTGCTCTGCTGCTAAAAGGAGTGGAACAATGTTTGATCTGAGAAGCCATATCCACAAGCTGGTATGCTCAGCTTGGAAGCCCAAATGCATACCAATGAGTGGTCTCAAAAATGTTGAGCCTAGAATTTAGAGTTCAGGCTGGTAGTGCTCCCACATGTAGAGCAATGGAAGAAATCAACATGGATCCTCCCCAAGGTCAGTTCCACATTAGACCTCAAAAATCCTCAGAGATACATGGTAAGATATATGAACTTATGATTAAAAAAAAGGAAATCCTCAAAGGGAACAAAACACTACTAATGAGAGCCAAGAGAAAAAAATAAACAGATAAGGTGACTCACAAAGACTTAGATACCAGAATTAACAGAAACTGAATCTGCCTGCAATGCAGGAGACCTGGGTTTGATCCCTGGGTTGGGAAGATCCCCTGGAAAAGGGAATGGCTTACCCACTCCAGTATTCTTGCCTGGGAAATTCCGTGGACAGAGGATTCTGGCAGGCTACAGTCATGGAGTCGCAAAGAGTCAGACATGACTGAGCAACTTACATTTTCATGCTTTAAAACATAAAATGACTGTGTTCAATACATTCCAAGAAATTTTTTTCAAGTTTGAATGTACAAGTGAAAAGAAAGGTACTATAAAAAGGTCTATCAAGTATGCCTAAGAACCAAATAGGATTTCCATAAATAGAAAAACAATCATTGAAATTTAAAACTTTTTGGATAAGTTTAACTGTAGATTAGACACAGTTGAAGAAATAATTAGTGAATTGGAAGACGGATCAGAAGACGGTATCCAGAATACAGTACAGAGAACAAAGTGATTTTTTTATAAATGAGAAAGAGAGATGCACGAAGAGGCATGAGAGGACTGAGATGGTCGACCAAATGTTTCCTGAAAGTTCCAGAAGAAACGTGAACTAAAGCAAAATATGAAGAGACAGTGGCTGAGTATAATCCAGACCTGATGCATTTCGCCAACCGCAGATTAAGGAAACTCAATGAATTTCAAGCAGAATGAACAAAAGACACTCTCTAATAATACAACACGGTGAAAATGCAGAACGCGAGTCAAAGGAAAGCGCTTACCACAAGCCAGAAAGAAAAGATGCATTGCCTTCTGAAGAGCAACGACTCATTGTCACCTCTGTTCTCAATGGAAACAATGGAACTCAAAGAACAGCGTGATGATGTTTTCAGTGTGTTAAAAGAACATCATTTCGGTAACCTAGGGTCTAGAATTTTGTAGCCAGTGGAAATATTTTTTTAAGAACAACAGTAAAATTGTCATTTTAAAACAAAATCAGAAGGGTTTTGATTTTCACTGAATAAAATTCTAATGAATACTTCAGTCAAAAAAAGTGATCCTCACATATAAGATCTGAGATGAAAAATAAATGATGCATGCTGCTGCTGCTAAGTTCAGCTGTGTCCAGCTCTGTGCGACCCCATAGACGGCAGCCCATCAGGCTCCCTCTTCCCTGGGATTCTCCAGGCAAGCACACTGGAGTGGGCTGACATTTCCTTCTCCAACGCATGAAAGTGAAAAGTGAAAGTCAGGTCTCTCAGTCGTGTCTGACTCTTTGCGACCCAATGGACTGCAGCCCACCAGGCTCCTCCGCCCATGGGATTTTCCAGGCAAGAGTACTGGAGTNCAAGCACACTGGAGTGGGTTGACATTTCCTTCTCCAACGCATGAAAGTGAAAAGTGAAAGTCAGGTCTCTCAGTCGTGTCTGACTCTTTGCGACCCAATGGACTGCAGCCCACCAGGCTCCTCCGCCCATGGGATTTTCCAGGCAAGAGTACTGGAGTGGGTGCCATTGCCTTCTCTAAGGATGCGTGACAAAAATGCAAATAGATGGGTAAATTTAAACACATATTGATTATATAAGACACTACTAATTATGTTTGAACTTACATATACAACAAAACATGTAAGTTAGCTGGAGAGATTGAAACTAAAATGTTCTAAGGTACTTATTTTATTCCAGATGTGGGCAGACATAGCAAATGGCTTTATTATATAACTGTTTATAATGTCTTAGGTTATCCTCTACAAGAATGGTCATATAACTTCAAAACCAGTAAAAGGAAACATGCAATGAAAAATAACTATCAATCCAACAAGAGGCAAGAAAGAAGAGCAAAGTAAACATTAAAAAATTTAGTACAAATAAAAAGCACAAAACATATGGCTATAAATCAATCAAAATATATTGGAAATTATATTAAGTATAGATGTATTCAGTTCAGTTCAGTCGCTCAGTCGTGTCCGACTCTTTGCTACCCCATGAACTGCAGCATGCTAGGCCTCCCTGTCCATCACCAACTCCCAGAGTTCACTCAGATTCGTGTCCATTGAGTCAGTGATGCCATCCAGCCATCTCATCCTCTGTCATCCCCTTCTCCTCCTGCCCCCAATCCCTCCCAATGGTTTTTTAAAATCTAGGGTTTACAAAAGACATGTAAAATGTGTATATGATTAAAAAAAAAAAAGAATTAAAAAACCCAACACCAGAATCAGAAAGAAAAAAAAACACAAGAAAACTACAGAAGAGTATCTTTTATGAATATGGATGCAAACATTCCTAACAAAATCTTAGCAAACCAAATCCAGTGACAGATAAAAGAGACTGTACACCAGGATCAAGTGGGAAGTACAAGATTGGTTTAAAACCCCCAAATCAGTTAAGGCATCACATCATGTTAGTAGAAATAAGGGCTAAAAAGCACATGCCCATCTCAAAAGTTGCAGAATGGGCGATTGAGAAAATTTAACATCCATTTGTGAGAAGAACTCTGAACACACACTAGGAATAGAAGGAAACATCCTCAACTCAACAAACAGGATTTAATGAAAACCTACATCATATTTAATGGTAAATGATAGAATAGTTTGCCCTACAAGACTTTCTCTAGCCACTTTTAGTTAACATTTTACTAGACAGTCAAGCTAGTATAATTAGGCAGAAAAGGAAATTAAAGGCATACAGATTGGAAGGAAGACGTTAAATTGTCCTTCTTCGTACATGACAAAAATCAAAGTGAAAGCCGCTTAGTTGTGTCTGACTCTGCAACCCCATGGCTGTAGCCTACCAGGCTCCACAGTCCACGGAATTCTCCAGATCAGAACACTGGAGTGGGTGGCCATGCCCTTCTCCAGCGGATCTTCCCAACCCAGGGATCGAACCCAGGTCTCCCACCTTGCAGGTGGATTCTTTGCCATCTGAGACAGCAGGGAAGCCTCATATACGACATGATCCTATATATAGCAAATCCTAAGGAATCAACAACAACAAAATTTAGTAGCATTAATAACAATGAAGTCAGAGGTTATACGCTTAATATAAAAATTTAATTGCATTTCTATATACTGCTGCTGCTGCTAAGTCACTTCAGTCGTGTCCGACTCTGTGCGACCCCATAGATGGCAACCCACCAGGCTCCTCTGTCCCTGGGCCTCTCCAGGCAGGAACACTGGAGTGGGTTGCCATTTCCTTTTCCAATGCATGCATGCATGCTAGGTGTCTTCAGTCGTGTCTGACCCTGTGTGATCCTATGGACAGCAGCCCACCAGGCTCTTCCGTCCACAGGATTCTAGGCAAGAGTAGTGGAGTGGGTTGCCATTTCCTTCTCCAATTTCTCTAGACTAGTAACAACTCAAAAATGAAATTAAGAAAACAATTCCATTAACAGTACCATCAAAAATAATAAAATATCTAGAAAGAAAGTTAACAAAGGATATGTAAGATTTATACAGTAAAAACTATAAAACATAATGGGAAGAAATTAAAACAGATCAAATAAACAGAAGGATATACCATGTTCATGAACTGGAAGACTCAATACTGTTAAGATGTTTCCCCAAATGGATCTGTAGATTCAACACAATCTCTAGGAGAATCCTATCAGGTTTCTTCTCTCTCTCTCTTTTATTTATTTATTTTTTTGGGTAGAAACTGGGAACCTGACTCTAAAATTCATATAAAAATTCATAAAATATAGAAAGGGCAAAATGATTCGAGAAAGAAGAAAGTTGGAGGACTAACAGTACCTGGTTTCAAAACTGACTACAAAGCTACAATAATCGAGACAGAGTAATGTGGATTTAAAGACAGGGCTAGCGACCGGTCGTCCAGAATCGAGAATCCAGAAATAAACCCATATACTTATGTTCAACTGATTTTTGACAAAGGCGTCATGAAAATTCAGTGAGGGAAATGTAACCTTTTCAACAAATGGTATCAAGGCAACTGGGTATCTATAAGCAAAAGGAACAAAAACCAAACCAAACCAACAAAAGATCCCAAACGTTTCCACACATCACATCCCCAAAGTAACTCAAAATAAATCACAGACCTCAATGTAAGAGTTAAAACTGAAAGAAACTTCTACAAGAAAAAAAAAAAAAAAATAGAAGGAAACGTTCATGTCCCTGGAACAGGCAAAGAAGTCTTAGACATAACATCAAAAGCATGAGTCATACAAGAAAAGATAAGTTGGACTTCTTTACAATTTAAAACTTTTGTGTTTTAAAAGACATGATTAAGAACATGAAAAGACAGCCCCAGAGTGGGAGAAAATACTTGCAAGTCATATATCTGATAAAGGACTTGTGTCCAGAACATATAAACAACTCTTACAACTCAAGAAGAGAATTACTTAATTAGAAAACAGTCAGGAGGGTTGAATAAACATTTCCCCTGAGAAGACTATGAATGGCTAATAAGCACATGAAAAGTTGCTCAACATCATTAGTGATTAAGGAAATGCAAATCAAACCCACAGCTAGAATGGCAAAAAGAAACAAGATCAACCATACCATGTATTTGTAAGGATATAGAGAAAGTGGAACCTTTGTGTGTTACTGGTGGGAAATCAAAATGGTACGAACTCTTTGGAAAACAGTTTAGAAGTGTTTTAGAAAGTTAAACAGAAACTGACCATATGACCCATCAATTCCCCTCTTAGGAACCTGACCGAAGGAAATGAAAACATATGTCCATACACAGACTCGTAGATAAAAAGTTCACAGCGGCATTGACCATAATAGCCCCAAACTGGACACGGTCCAAACGCCTATCAACTTGCAAATGGATAAACAGAATGTGGTTGATCCATACAACAGAACGCTGCTGAGCGTTAAGAAGGAAAGAAATACACGGCGCGGCACAGACGCCCCTCGAGAATGCCACGTCACGTGAGAAAAGCTAAACACGAAGCACCGCGTGTCATCTGACCCCACTTATGGGAACATCCAGGAAAGGCAGATCTCTAGCCTTCCAGAAACGTAAGGGTGCAGAGAGACAGCAGGTCAGTGTTGACTGTGGCTGGCGACGGGAGCTGGCAGGTGGAATTGAGGGAACTGGGGGTGTTGAAAATGTTCTCAAACTTCATTTTCATGTTGGTTGCACATCAAATTAGAGATTTACTAAAATGTGCTGTCTGCACTGACAGTGGGTGAATTTTATGGCACGTAAATGATACCTCAAGAAAGCTTAAAAAAAAAGACTGCAAAGAAAATTAGGTTTGTATCACAATGATAATAGGCTTTAAGAGGGGGGAAAGCCTGCCTGAGAGAAAGAGGGTGCTATGGAATTAGAAGACACTGAATCCAGCAGTGAATATACAAAAAAGTGAATATTATACGTACCTGATCACAACATCTAAAACATATACGAGGCAAAAAATGGACAGAAATATAAAGAAAAGTAGGAAAACTCTCCACAATAGTTGGCATTTCAATACACTTCTCAGTAATGATAGATCAAGTAGATAAAAACATTCCAGGGAGGAACCAATTAACAAGCTCGTTCTAACAGACACAAGTATAACACTGAAACTGTCACCTTCAAAATACGTATGGTATTCAAACAGAGAAGGTACATTTACCTTCTTGATGACATCTTGTACCTATGCAACATATTTCAGAACGTTTCGCAAGACTGATGTCCTGCAGAGCACTTTCTCTGACAGTAGAGCAATCACACTTATAACAATGATGAATTGCAAAGTATCTCCTGGGATAAACAAGAGGTCATAGCAGAGCCTCGAGAAATCTTTATGTGAATGAACACTGAAATTAAATGCTGCAGATCAAAACCTGGGGCATGAAGTTTCAGCGGCATTTAGAGAAAAATCAACGTGTGGCCTTAAGAGCACACATTAGAAATG
Organism: Oreotragus oreotragus; assembly: GCA_006410675.1. NCBI lineage: Eukaryota > Metazoa > Chordata > Mammalia > Artiodactyla > Bovidae > Oreotragus > Oreotragus oreotragus. The sequence continues at coordinate 21,166 of SJYX01009261.1, read as the reverse complement.
TAGAAAGTCTTGAAATGAATTCAACCTAAGAAGTTGAAGAAAGAACAATACATTAAACCCGAGTAAACAGAAGGAAGAAAACAGTGAATGAAGCAAAACAAACCAACAAAAGGGAGGATCAACAAAGTCAAAGGTTTGCTGAAGACATGAATAAAATTGTCAAGGAGCCTGCAACCTTGAACAATGGAAATAAGTGAAGGCACAAACAAGCAAATGAAATAGGGGCCTGGTAGCTCAATGGTGAAGAATCCACCTGGCAACGCAGGAGACAAGAGTTCGATCCCTGGGTTGGGAAGATCCCCTGGATGGGGCTGCTGCTGCTGCTGCTGCTGCTAAGTCACTTCAGTCGTGTCCGACTCTGTGTGACCCCACAGACGGCAGCCCACCAGGCTCCCCCATCCCTGGGATTCTCCAGGCAAGAACACTGGAGTGGGTTGCCATTTCCTTCTCCAATGCATGAAAGAGAAAAGTGAAAGCGAAGTCGCTCAGTCTGTCCGACTGTTAGCGACCCCATGGACTGCAGCCCACCAGGCTACGCCATCCGTGGGATTTTCCAGGCAAGAGTACTGGGGTGGGGTGCCATTGCCTTCCCCGCTGGGTGGGGCAGGGCATGGCAACCCACTCCAGTATTCTTGCCTGGGGAATCCATGGACAGAGGAGCCTGGCGGGCTATACAGTCCGTGGGGCCTCAAAGAGTCACCCACGACTCAGCAACTAAACAACAACAAACTGCGGATGGTACAGGTGCTAAAGTGACGATAAATGCCAATAGATACGAAAACTAGGGCGGAACGCACGCTTGTTAGAGTGAGCACCCTATCGAAACCGACACAGGAAGAGACAGAAAACCCTTCCTGTCCCATGACCATCCAAGTCTCCCACAAAGAACACAGCAGGCCTGGGCGGCTTCGTCTTCAAGTTTCTCCAAACATTCTGGGGAAGAAAACCCTAAACCTATACAAACTATTCTAGAATACAAAAGAAGAGAGATTGCTTCTTAACTCGTTCCGTGAGGCTCCCCTAAACGGGATGCCCAAACAGATGAGACCAGAAGGACATAGCTCACCTACAAATGTGGACACAAAGATTCTGAGGAAAAGGTGAGCGGGAGAACTTCCGCAGTGTCTAAGAAAGATTATACAGTGGGGAGGACCGCGGTGCAGCGGGGAGAGCCCAGGGACCACATAGATGTCTGGAAAAATAACCTAAGCCCCAGAGAACAGAGGCCCAAACTCAGCGGGCAGGGTGTGCCGCGGGCATGCAAGGGTGAGCAGCTTTGAGGGGCTCTAGGGAGGGAGGCAGGGAGAGCCTCCCGGATGGTTGTGCCTCCGGGTCCTGCTTTTAGGCTGGGGGGTGGAGAGGTCTGGGAGGAGGACTGAGCAGGAGGAGCGAGGTTGGGGCAGACTGGGCCCTCCTGGTGCAGGGCGGGGGCTGGGGAGGTGCGGCGGCGGGGGGCCCGGGCTGGGGGCCCGTCCGTCCGAGAGAGAGGTGTGCCCGGCCAGGGTTCCAGGACAGGGGGCGGTGAAGCAGTGCCATGTGGGGGGAGGGCCCTTCCCACCCTTGCTCTCTGAACTGGGGCCTGGAAACTCAGGGCTCCCGGTGTCCGGCTCTGAGCCATGAACATTTCCGGCAAAAACAGAGAAGAAAGAAATTCTCCCAGCCCACTGTGTTCCTCATATCAGCAAAAGCAGTGTGAGCTGAGCTTGCAAAATAAACAGGGCTCAATGTAAACACTGCAGCAGGTCCAGGGGCCGGAGCTAAGAATACACACTGGGGGGAGGGAGGTGGGAGCCGACTGCTTCATCGGGTCCCCAGAGAGCCCGGGGTCCTTGCCCCGAGGCAGCCCTGATAGGGAGGGGCCCCGGGGCTGGGGGTCGTGTTCTCAGGACCCGTCTCAGGAGGCTGGCGAGGCGTGCCCCCCTCCAGGGCAGAGTCTGACCACCGCCGCCAGCGGACCCTGCTGCCTGCCCCCACCCCAGCCCCCAGCCTGGCCCTCCTTGTTCGGACGCGGCCTCTTCTCACCAGACCCCTTGTGTTTATGAAATTCTTTTCTGCTGTCTCTCTCCACCTTATCTGGCCCTCCGTCCATGGCTTCCGCTGGGGCTAGCTCTAACTAGCTAGCTAATTAGACAGCTGCGCAAACTCCTTGGGCCTCGGTTTCCCCACTTGTAAAAGAGAATTTATTAGTGCAAAGGCTGTCCTTTCCCCCCTCCCTCCGCCAAGTATGGAACACAACAGGCAAGAGCAGCTCCCACATCTCCTCTGGGGACCCGTGGGACCCTCAGGCTCCTGGATGAGGCCGGGGCAGGGGTGTGTGTGGTGTGGGCCTGGGGTAGGACGCTGCCTCGGCCCTGCATACCCCTGGAGCCAGGCAGGCCTGGACAGCCAGCCCAGGCCGGGGACAGGTGTGCTGGGCTCCCCGCCCCAAGACAGGGGTCGGGGGGCGGGGGGGCTGCGTGCCTCCCGAGCCCCCTCCCCCTCCTCTCCCAGCCCCTCTTCCTGCAGCCAAGAGCCTGCCGGGAGGAGGCTGGGAGGAGGCTGCCGCCCTCCCCGCCAAGGGCGAGAACTGGAGCCCAGATGAGGAAGCAGTTGGGGGCCAGGCTCCCTTCCGGCCTGAGGCCGGCCCGGCGTGTGGGGAAGGCCCGGGGTGGGGGCTTGGCTGGCGGGCCGGCTGGCACTGCCACCGCCGAGGGCCTGCTGGGTGTCCGAGGGCCGGACGGCTGCTGCATTTCCTGCCCCCAACTTCCCGCGTCAGCAGGATTGCCAGGGGGTTGTTTGCGGTCCTGATGGCCCCTGCGATAAGCCGATAACGTGGGGCCCCTTCCCAGGGTCCATCAACGAGGGGCGTCAGCCAGCGGGGGAGGGGCCCACGGAGGCCTCGCCTGGGTCTCTGCAGGTCCACGGTGGGTGGGGCGCGTGGAGCAGGCTTGGAACTCCGAGTGATGGAGCCTCTCGGCTGAACCAGCTCCACGGGACAGAGGGGACGAGGCAGAATCCTCGCTGCCCAGGAACAGGTGGCCCCTCTCCTGGGCGCAGAGCCTGATGGGCAGAGGCCCCCAAACCTTGTCCTCCAGGACCCTCCCCCGCTTTGTTGTTCGGATCTGAAGAAATTTGGGTCTGTAATGGGGTATCCCCAAGGCCAGCACAGGTCTCACTTTGCCCGCCACACTGCCCCTGTTGACTAAGGGCCATGTCTTGATTCTTAGACCCCACAGGTGGCCGGAGGGCTGCAGGGGGCCCTGGGCGGCCCCATCACCACCCCCAGAGGACACCAGGCTCCAGTCTAGGCTTAAAGGAGTGGCTTGTCCTGAGCAGAGCAGAGTCACAGGAAAGCCCCAGGGCAGCGGGAGAGGGGAAAGAACCAGACCAGGGCAGAGGCGCGGGGCAGGGTGAGAGCTTCTGGACGGTGGGACGGCGGGTGCCCCCAGGGTGGCTGGGAGGGGGCGCTGGTTGTGGGGCTCACTCAGCAAACGCTGTCCCAGGGTCAGGCGAGGGGCTTTGTGGGGGTGGGAGGCGGGTCTGCTCCCTGGCTCTACCTCTGCTTTCTTCATTCTTCTGTTGAAATATTTATTTGGCTGCACCAGTCTTAGCTGTGGCACAAGGGATCTTATTTTTAGTTGCTTCGTGTGGGATGGGCACGTGGACTCTTTTTTCGTGGCATGTGGGGTCTGGGTCCCGACCAGGGATTGAACCTGGGCTCCCTGCATTCAGAGTGCAGAGTCGGCCCCTGGGCCACCAGGGAAGCCCCCTCTGCTTCCTGTGATGACCAGAGGCCCCACCCAGAGGGCCTGGTCTGCTGTGCTCGGCACGGTCACCTCACAGAACGCGCCAGCCCTGGTCACACACAGGAGGCAGAGTGAGAGCCAAGGGCTGGCCACCAGGGAGGCAGGGCCCAGGGCCCCTGAGGCCCTGATGCCGCCGGCCTGGGGAGCGGACCACTCTGGGTTTCAGTTCCCATCCTGCCAGACAGGCACCTGCCACTGGGCCGTCTGCTGCAGGACAGGACAAAGGCCCTGCTTAGGCCTGCGCTGACCGAGAAGGGCCAGCCCTCCAGTGGCGTCAGGATGTCGGGCTCACACAGCCCCAGGGGGGCAGGCCGGAGGGTGAGGGCCCCCGTTTCAGCTGGACAGCGGCCCTCCCTCTCAGACCCCACATACTGGATCGTGACCCCACACCCGCCCCAGCTGGGGAAGACTGCGGAGAAGGTGGGCAGAGGGTGGTCTTGCAGGCCCAGGCTGGGAGGGTGGGGAGGGCAGAAACTGGGAGCCGTTCCCCTGCCCGCCTGCCCAGCTGTAGCAGAGATGGACATATGCCAGAGCCAGGCGTTGCCCAGGAGACGGAGCAGTGGATGCCCTCCCTGCCCAAGCGAAATTCCTCTATTTTTAGTGCCCCCTGCGGCTCTCAGATAAAGTCCATGTAGATGAACGGGCTGTTTGGCAAGATAAGCGCCTGCACCCAACCACAGCGGCAGCATGGCCGTCCCTCCCGTCCCACAGGTCCGCGGGGGCTCCAGGACGCCGGCGTAGACCCTGGGGAGGACCGAGGCACCCCAGCCGCTGAGGCGGCCGTGCCCCGGAGCAGAGCGAGCGTGGGTGTCCACATCCTGCCTGGATGCCCAGCAGGGCCTGGGCCGACACTGCCCACCTCCCGCTGCCCTTGCTCAGATGCCTGTGGTGGAGGGTCCCAGGGCCCGCAGCCCCTGCTCCCCGCATGACACACCCTTGTCCCCCTGTCGGCGTCTCCAAGTCCCTGAGTGCCCTCGGGCTGGAGCCAAGGGAGTGATGCCCACCTCAGCTATGCCAGGGAGGGGCCTGAGGGCACTCGGTACCACTTGCCCAGAAGGATGCCCCCTGTGTGAGGGCTCAGACCAGCCTGGACTCCAGCGTCCTCTTCCCTCCCGCAGGGATGATACCCACTGCACACGGGGAAGTAGACGGCGCCTACCTCAGGAAGGCCACACGAGCTCAGACGGAAGGAGAGAAGGAGGAAGGAAAAAGGGGAGACGGACGGATGGGGGCAGACCCCAGAGGCCGAGCCACCCGGGGCCAGCGCTGTCCGGGCCCCAGGACGCCGCCCGCGGCCGCGGGAGCCAGCACAGGCTCCGGTGCTCACCTTGTCCTCCACGCGGTTCAGGCGGGCGCCGATTGAGTTGCCGCCGCGCTCCTTGGTCTTCTCTGCGGGGTAAAGCGCCCGAGTCAGGGACGCCGGTGCCGGCCGGTGGGGTGGGGTGGGGCGGGCGACCCCAGGGTGACGGGGTGAGGGAGCTGAGAGTCGAAGGCCTGAACCTCCGAGGACATCTCCCAAGAGCTGTCTCTTATACACATCTAGATGTGTATAAGAGACAGCCTTTCCCTTCTACGTCGAGAAATGATTCTTGGCCATCCCGTCGCATTTCATGAGGAGGCGTTCTCCACAGAAATCTCCAGAGGAACTCCAGGAGTCGAGCCACCAAAGCAAGAGAG
>SJYX01009261.1:0-14510 GCA_006410675.1 Oreotragus oreotragus | reverse complement strand
CCCAGCCCCCATCCCCCACCCCCACCCCACCCGGGCGCTGGGTGACCCCAGGCCAGTGACTCGGCCTCTGTGGACCCAGGGACCTGCCGGCCGTGTTTCCAAACTGCCTTGGAAGAGCTGGCCCAGCTGAGGGTCCGGGAAAGGGGAGGGGCAGTGGGGGCGGGAACGAGCACGGCTCTGGTCAGAGGCAAAGAGGGCAGTTTTGTGCAGCCCCCACCGGCCTGGGCCCCAAGCTGACCACACCCTCGCTAACAGGCGCCTGGACTGTTCTCGGGGTGGGGGCAATCCACCCCAACCTCTTCCCCGGCAGCCAGTGCCCTGAGGTGAGCAGAGGGGGCCCCAGGGACAGCCTCGGCCTGCAGTGCCTGCTGCGGGTGGCAGGCCACCTGCCTGGGCTCCCAGGCTGCCTGGAAGGAGAGGATGGTCCCACTGTGGGCCTGGGGCCAGAGGGGCAGGGCAGGAGACCCTGGAGCTCCAGGCTCAGCGCCAGCCCTGTGCCCATAAATGCATCTGGGGCTCAGGTGAAACCACAACAGAGAGAAGGAGGCTTCTCGGGATGTCAGCAAAACCTCCAGCCACATTGATGGCCTCGAGCCCAGGAGCCCACTGGCTGTGGGTGTCACCCAGGTAGCAGGGGACTGGCCGAGTGGGGGTCTGATGGCTCAGGAGGCCCTTTGCCCTCACAAGCAAGCAGGGCTCATTGGGAAAAGACTCTGTTGGGGGGACCTCAGGCAGACAGGGTTGGGGGAGCCCAGGTGGTCTCATTAACCCTGAAGGGCTCACACTAGCGATGAGCTGGGAGGTTACTGCTTCTTGCTGCGGGGCAGGGGGTGGCGGGTCTGCAAGAAGCTCCAGACAGCTTGCAGGGTGAGCAGCGGCTGGCGGGTCAGAGCATGAGAAGGAATAAGACTCAGATGCCCGTCGAGGGCCAGGGCCAGGGCCCAGACCTGGGAGCCCCAGGGGCCCTGTCCTCCCTGCCCGCCTGAGGCCTACCTCTCCTGGTGGTACCACCCCAGATGTGGGCTTCCCTAGGCTAGGGCAAGGCCACCTCTGCCTTCCCAGAAAGACGGGGCTCCCTTGAGGGCCGAGTCCTGCCTCCATCTCTGGGCACCTCTGGACATGCCCCGGGGCCCTGCCATCCACACTGGCAGCTAAAGTTCAACTCCCTACATGGTTTGGGACCCCAGAATCCCGAGGCAGGACAGAACCCTCCTCCCCATCAGGGACCGGGCACAAGAAGGCCAGGGTGGCTCCTGTCTCCACGAGATTCGCCAGGTGGGGCCCTCACAGCTGACATCCAGCCCTTCTTCGGACTCTGGGACCACCCTGCATCCCCATATGGCTGAGACACAAGGCCCGTCATAGGATCGTGGGGTCAGGGGTGGGATGAAGTCTAGCAGGCTCTCTGACGCCACACCCCCAGCTCCAGGACAAGTATAGAGTGGCGCTGGGTGGTAAGCTAGTGGAGATGTGCCCAGGCCTCAGTGTTTGCTTCTGTAAGATGGGGATGCTGAGCCCTCTGGCTGACAAGGGGAGTGAGGGTAAAGTAAGATGTGAGGAGAGAGAGGGCTGGGGGGCCCTGGGCGGCTTGTGCCAGGAGAACCTGAATGGCTGTGATGGTGGCTGTGGCTGAGCCCAGGGTCTGACCACGGGAAGGTGGTCCTGAGCAGAGATACCTGCTTTCCTGTGGGCCAAAGGGCTTTGTGAGGCTTGGGGCCACCCCCAGACTTGCCGATGTGGTCAGGGGCAGGCTCGGAAGAGAGAAGGTGGGGTTCAGAGGTCAAAGTTGGGCAGGCCTGGCCCGGAATGGAGCGGGTCCTTGTCCTGGTCTCCCATACACCCTGGGAGGTCATGGACCACTGTGGGCCACTGAGTGTGATGGGTGGCTCTTGTGTGTGCAACTGTACACAGACGTCTCCATGGAAAGGCACGAGAGTGCAGGGGACAGGTGTGTGAGCACCTGCAGGAGCAAGGAGGGAGAGGGGCCTGTGAGCCGGGCCCCCCGCCTCGCCTCGGGGCCCTCAGCAGGTAACCGACAGCCGACTGACACCGGGGACCCATGGCCTGGCGGGCTCTTAGGCCCCCTGAGACTCGTCTTGGAGTTGATAAGCAACCCCTTCCCCGCCCCGCCCCCACCAGGGTCTGGTCAGCGCTCCTGGAGGCCTTTGTCAAGAGGCTGCCTGGGGTCCAGCTGCAGAGCTCGTCTCAGCTTTGTCTCTGAAGCTAGTTTCCTCTGGCGGCGGCAGCAGGAGCCCGCGATGAGCCCAGATAATGCCGGGCTGCCCAGACTGGCCGACGGTGGGCACGGGAGTTCAAGGCGGACTTGAAGGGCTAAGAGGCTCTGGCTCCTCCAGCCAGACACAGGGGCGGCCGGCCGGGTGCTTATCGGCCAGCGAGGCCGGCAGGGGGGCCACCAGCCATGTCTGCTGCCCCTGGAGCCAGATGGGGGTGGGCGTGTGGGCAGACAGACAGGCTGCTGCAGGGGAGGGGCCCTGGCAGCTGGGCCTGAGGCGGGGGCCACCCCGGGAGCCCCCCGGAGCTCCTCACCCCCAGGGGCTCACCCACCACTTCTGTCTTGTTGCTGCCCACCCCCTCAGCCACCCCAGCCCCAGGCCTTGCCTGAGAACCTCTGTCCCAAGGGCAGAGCAGGAGGGGCTGCTGCACTCACAGGCCCCGCCTGGTCTATTCAAGGGCCTCAGGGGCCCTGCGCACGGGGGAGCGGAGGGGGCAGGCCCACGAGGCTGCCCGGCCTCCCTCCAGAAGCCTCCCAGGCCGCTGGCAGGATGCTGCCTGTGTCCTGAGGCAGAAGGGAGGCCGCTGGCCTGGAAGGGAGGGCAGGGTGCCTGCCGAGGCCAGCTGTTGGTTTTCTTGCCTGCGTTTCTGTGACAGGCCCTCCCCAGCGCCCACACCTTCTCTGGCCACTGAGGGCACCTGTCTACCCAGGGCATGTGTGGTTCTGATCTGGAAGCTGCGCACATCACCCTTGAGCTGGGCCTGCTCTGTGGGTGCCCCAGAACTGGAAGAAGCCCCCAGGAAGCCTGGTGTCCATGCTGACATGGCTCTGCATGGTCCAGTGGTGCCCCAGGTAGCAGGTTCTGGCCTTTGCCCAGCGGGGGTCTGCTCCAGAAGCACAATGGCCCAGATGCTCAGGCTGGGGACCGTCCCCATTGTGGGAGAGTCTCAGTGACCCCTCTGTACACCCCCCAGGTTGGCATCAGAGGTTTTAGCCGTCACCACCAGCCACTCTCCAGCGAGGGCCCTGCCTGGGTCTCCTCTGCTCTTGGGGACAGTCTGATCCCGGCAGAAGTTCCTGCCATCCCTGCCCCACCTGAGAGGCCAGCCCGTCCTCGCCCAGCACCCTCGAGCTCCCTGTTCCATCAGGTGCCCCTCTGCTGGCTCCACCAGGGCAGCTGGGCCTCGGGGAAGGAGCAGCCACAGACCCAAAGGCCCACCATCCGGGCACGTTGGATCTCGCCCAGACAGTGCAGGGCAGACCTCCTGGCACCAGCTGGGAATGGCCTTCACTGACTCTTTGACCCCACAACGAGGGGTCCCAGGCCCTGGCGGGAGCCTTTAACACTGCTTGGCCCAGTTTGGGGGGGAGAGGCCTCCTGCCAGGCTGCGGGCAGACAGATGGGCAAGCGGGCAGCACAATGCCCCTGGGGGCTGTGTGCATACCCCTCCCTCCCGCCCCCTTCCCTGCCTCCGTGTAAATTGTGTTCGAAGCCACCTTGCTTACGGTGGATCGACCTGCCCCCATCTCCCTGGATTTCCTGGCGAGACATGCACTTTCTGATGGTGGGAAGAGCCAGGCATGGACGGGGCGAGGGTAGGAGGGTCTGGCATGGGCTGCCATGCTGAGGGTGCCTCGATGCAGAAACCCACCTGAGACGGAGATGAAGAGGGAGGGCTTCCCGATGGACTGGTCCAGCCTGGAGGGGCGAGGTGGGGAGAGGGGGAGGGAGACCAGCTCATTCTCGGCCCCTGGGCACCACACTGACATCTGCCCGATCAGTGGGCGGATGGGCCAGTGTCCCCAGCAAGACAAGCTGCCTGCCCCTTCTGGGGGCCGCCCCCTGCCACCACCCCAAAACCAGCCAGGTGCCTCTCAGATTCCAGAGGCCCACACTCCCATGGGGGGCCCGGGTCGGGGGTTCAGAGGTGAAGGGCAGTGGTTGGAATGTCCCTTTGTCATCCTCCCTGGGTACAGCAGGATCCCAGAATTGCCCAGTGTCCTGTGGCCGCTTCATAACTGCCCCAGGCCAGGTGCCTGGACGTGTCCAGAGAGGCAGGACTGCAAGAGGTCCCTTCCAGGACAAGGCCAGGTCGCTGGGCTGGATGGGTTTCACAGCCCTGTTGTAGGTCAGTGACAGGGGCAGGGAGAGCAGGGGGCGGCCTGAGTCCCTGCCTGGCCAGGGTGGTCAACATGGGTGGTCTCCCAGCCACACCCGTGCCTTACAGAGCTCGGTCCCCAGGCCAGCCCACCGCCGCTGTGCAGCGCGTCTGAGCCCTCGCAGGCCCCTAAGGAGCAGGCGGCCTCCGGGAGTACAGGCTCTCCAGACCGTGGGCCGGAAGCCAGAACATTGGGAAAGAGGTCTTCCTTAGGGCTATCGGAGTGGGGGTGTGTCCAGAGCTCCCCACTGAGTCTGGCTCCCTGGCCTGGGTGGGTGGGGGCTCTGCTGGGGAGACTGGCCAGGGCTGGAGTCAAGCCTGTAGGCTGGGATGGGAGGCGCAGACCGGAGGGACCCGGCTTCTGGTTCTAGCCTCAGCCCTGCTGTGACTGCTCGCGGGGTATGAACAAGTCACCCCAACCTCCCCACTTGGTGTCACACGCAGGCCCAGGGGTTCTGGACGTTGCTGTTCCCTCCAAGAGACTGCCAGACCTGGCTCCGCCAGAAACTCACTTCTGAAAGGAACCGGTGGCCAAGCCTTCCAGAAAGAGAATGCCCTCCCCCAGCGAGGGTCCTGCTTCCCAAGTCTCCATGTTCTCGGAGGGAAAGCTGAGCTGGGCCCCATCCTCCAACAGATGACAGTCTCCATGGAGGAAAGAGGTGCCAAGTGTTGCATCACCTGGCATTCTCCAGGGGCTGCTGTAGGAGACTCACCACTGGAAGGAGGGCTGATGGGGAAGCCCACAGTCTCCAGCCCCGCCTGGCCCGGGAGACCCTACCCCTCCCTGTAAAGGGGGCCACCCCAGGGCACAGAGCAGGGCCAGACCTCCTCTCTCTTATGTTTTATTATTATTTTTTTAATATATATTTGTTTATTTAGCTGCACCAGTATTTGCTGCATGCGGGGTCTTAGTTGCAGCAAGCGGGGTCTTAGTTGCAGCAAGCGGATCTTCAGTCTTCATTGCACCATGTGAGATCTAGTTCTCTGACCAGGGATTGAACCCAGGCCCCTGCCTTGGGAGCACACAGTCACTGGACCACCAGGGAGGTCACTCCTGTCCTGACTCACACAGGGTGGGTGATGGGGACAAAAGCCCTGAGCAGGCCTGGCGCAGGTACTTCCTGTCCAGGTGACACAGGGCTGGCTCTGCACCCTCCCTGAGTCACTCCCACTCCTGTCTGGGGGGTGGGGGTCGGGGGTGAGTGAGCTCCAGGGCTCCATGTGTTTCTGGGCTCTGGGTTGGCCCCAGGGTCCAGCCCTATCAGGGAAACATCTCTCCAGGGCCAGCTGTCTTGGAGACAGATCTTGAAGTCATGGCAGGGTGTTTGATGGGTGAAGGGTCAGGTCTCAGACATGGCAGGGTATGGCCTGCGAGGTGGGCGGGCGAGTGGCTTTCAGAGTGGACCAGGGCAGGAGGGCCGAGTGCAGGACTCACCTGGAATTTCTTCTTGGCCACGAAGTACTGCATGCGCCGGATGACCTTGATGGTGGCCCGGTGGTGCTCCCGCAGCCTGCGGTGGAGAAGGGAGGGGAAGGGGGTGGTCATCCCACACCTGCCGCTGTCAGAGGCCTGCAGGTTGCCCGAGTGTCCCCGGGCACACGGCTGGGCCCCTCCAGGAGCAAGGAGGATGTTCAGCATCTACAGATGGGGATCTGCAAGCCGCCGTCCTGCTGGCAGGAGGAAAGGCTGATGCTGAGAGGCTTTTAATTAATGGGATGGCCCCAGAGGGACCCTTGCTCTGCTCCTAGCTCAGAAGTGGGGTTGGAGTCGGGTCCTGTATTGGCAGTGGCTATGCTCCTTACCCACAGTACAGCCATACTGGCTTCCTTCTACCTTGAGGCCTTTGGGTTCCTCACCAGTACAGTGGGAAGGGGTACAAGCAGATGACCCCTAAGGCCCTTTGTGGCTGGAATGTTCCATGGCCCGCCCACCGGTACCCACTTGGAAAATGTAGGGTAGGACAAATCAGCCGGGCATAGGTACTACCTATGCCACCTAAACCACCTTAGCCACACCAAAGCAGAGACATGACGTTGCCAACAAAGGTCCATATAGTCAAAGCTACGGTTTTTCTAGTAGTCATGTATGGATGTGAGATTTAGACCACAGAGAAGGCTGAGCTCCAAAGAATTAATGCTTTTGAACTGTGGTGCTGGAAAAGACTCTTGAGAGTCTCTTGGACTGCAAGGATATCAAACCAGTCCATCCTAAAGGAAATCAACCCTGAGTGTTCATTGGAAGGACTGATGCTGAAGCTGAAGCTCCAATACTTAGGCCACCTGATGCAAAGAACTGACTCATCTGAAAAGACCCTGATGCTGGGAAAGATTGAGGGCAGGAGGAGAAGGGGACGACAGAGGATGAGATGGTTGATGGCATCATTGACTCAATGGATATGGGTTTGAGAAAGCTCTGGAAGATGGTGAAGGACAGGGAACCCTGGTGTGCTGCAGTCCACGGGGCTGCAAAGAGTGGACACAAATGAGCGGCTGAACAACATCGAAAACCACTGTTAAGGGTGCTGGGTTTTCTCCCCTCTGAAGTGCCTTCTAGTGTGTGCGCGCGCGTGCTAAGTTGCTTCAGTCATATTCAGCTCTTTGCGACCCTGTGGACTATAGCCCGCCAGATTTCTCTGTCTGTGGGATTCTCTGGGTAAGAATACTGGAATGGGTTGCCATGCCCTCCTCCGGGGGATCGTCCCAACCCAGGGACTGAACCTGCATCTTTTGCGTCTCTTGCATTGGCAGGCAGGTTCTTTACCACTTGCACCACCTGGAAACCCCAAAGTTCCTTCTAGAAACATCATCAAAAGGGGAACACAGTGGCTGATGTATGTGCACAGAAAAAGTCTGCGAGGAAATGATGCTCATGGAGCCAGTGGAGGCTTTGCTTCTGGCTCTGAAGCTTGCGTGTGGTCACACTTTTTGCTGAAGACACCGCCACAGCTGTGTGACAGCTCTATGACCAGGGCAGACTCCCAGGGCTGCGGTCCCAGGAGAGAAACAAGCTGGCTGAGCCCACGTGTGCATTCGTGTGTTTAGTGTGTGGGGCACATGGGCTGAGTGTGAGGCTGGGGCCCCCTGGGCTGGTGAGATAAACAGGAGGCCAGGGCTCCAAAGATGTTTAGGACTTGACAGGCCAAGATCCTGGTGGCCCCTTTCACCCAATTTCTCCTTGAAGTGTCTGTGAGCCAAGCTGCACAGCACGGGGTGAGATTCTGAAAAATGGAGCAAAAAACAGCTGCCAGAAGGACAAAAAGCTAAGCAGAAGCCCCCGCAGACTCATGTAATGGAGGAGAGGAGGATTCTGGTTCAGAGTCATCAAGGAGATGGGATCCTGGTAAACAGCCCAAGCTTTCAGAGGAGACCCCAGCCCTGCCATGGCCTCAAATCCCCTCAGTCTCCACCTGAAGCAAATGCTCTGCCTGGCATCTTTGGCTCTCCAGAGAAAACCAAGATGTCCATAGGGAGGTGAGATCATGGAGCCTCTATTTATTTCATACACAACAGACGGAAAACCAAGGGACAAACCAGATCGCAGAAACAGATCTTAAGGTGGTAGATGATTGTTCAGTTGCTAGGTCGGGTCCGACTCTTTGAGGCCCCATGAACTGCAGCACACCAGGCTTCCCTGTCCTTCACTGTCTCCAGGCATTTGCTCAAACTCACGTGCATTGAGTCGACTTGTAGCTCTTCCACCAAGAGATGAGTTGGTTTTCCCACTAGCTGAATTTGGGCTGACCTTGACCTTTATTGTGGTGAAAAGAAAGCTGGGGAAGTCCCACCATGTATAACTCATGTGTTCTTGGAATGTGGTTGCGTGGACCACCTGGACTGGCTGGCTTCAGAGGTCATGTGGAGAACCGAGGTGCCCAGGCCAAGAGCAATAACAGGTGAGTGCCGCCCCCCGTCCAGCCCTGATGAACCACCAGGTGACCGCAGCTGTGTGAGTCACCTCACACAGAACCACCAGAACAGCCTTCCAGCTGCGTCGAGCCCAAATTACTGACCCACAGAATGATGATTAACGGAAGAGTTGTAATGTGAAGCCAGGAAATGTAGGCATGGTTTGCTATGCATCAATAGATTAAAAGAAATTAGACTTCAAAGTGGGGTCCATGTATCAATCCCCAAATAGTGCTGGGACCAGCCTTCAGGCAGAGGATGACAAAGAAAAAAAAAAGGCCAGTTGTAAGATGCTGGACGTTGGGCATGGTACCATCTCTAATTGCATGAGACTCTGGGGTCTCTTAGAGGGGTGCATGAATCTTGCTTTGGTGGAAGTGTATAAAGTTACGGCCAGAGGGCAGACTGAGGAAAGTTAGAGATGGGTGCAAGTCCTTTGCAGTTCCCCCCAGCAGAGCCTCCCCCTCCCAACCCTGCTATTTCCACCATACTGCTCCATGGGACACTGTTGCCATGTGGACATGTCTGAGCCAGGCTGCTGGAAAAGCCACGTGGAGGAGAGCTGAGGCACCACGTCTAACAGCCTGATGGCTCCAGACTCCTGAGGCTAGCTGAGACCACCCAGTCACCACCAAGCTGCCACTTGAAGGAGCTGGGTGAAACCACCCAGATGAGGAACCCAAAATGTTGATCCAGAGTCAGGAGCAAATAGATGAGACGATTTGCTTCAGAGTTGTGAGATTAGGACTTGAAAATAGCGTTGATAAATAGGTTCAAGAAAGGAGAAGACAAGATGAAGAATTTCACCAGAGACGTAAAATCGATATTAAAAAGAAAACAAAGGGAAATTCTAGAACAGAAAGGACAATCGTGGAAGTTAAGAATGCGTGAGATGAATTTGATAGCAGAGGAGACATAGAAAAAAAAAAAAAAAATGCAGGTACTTCCTGTCCAGGTGACACAGGGCTGGCTCTGCACCCTCCCTGAGTCACTCCCACTCCTGTCTGGGGGGTGGGGGTCGGGGGTGAGTGAGCTCCAGGGCTCCATGTGTTTCTGGGCTCTGGGTTGGCCCCAGGGTCCAGCCCTATCAGGGAAACATCTCTCCAGGGCCAGCTGTCTTGGAGACAGATCTTGAAGTCATGGCAGGGTGTTTGATGGGTGAAGGGTCAGGTCTCAGACATGGCAGGGTATGGCCTGCGAGGTGGGCGGGCGAGTGGCTTTCAGAGTGGACCAGGGCAGGAGGGCCGAGTGCAGGACTCACCTGGAATTTCTTCTTGGCCACGAAGTACTGCATGCGCCGGATGACCTTGATGGTGGCCCGGTGGTGCTCCCGCAGCCTGCGGTGGAGAAGGGAGGGGAAGGGGGTGGTCATCCCACACCTGCCGCTGTCAGAGGCCTGCAGGTTGCCCGAGTGTCCCCGGGCACACGGCTGGGCCCCTCCAGGAGCAAGGAGGATGTTCAGCATCTACAGATGGGGATCTGCAAGCCGCCGTCCTGCTGGCAGGAGGAAAGGCTGATGCTGAGAGGCTTTTAATTAATGGGATGGCCCCAGAGGGACCCTTGCTCTGCTCCTAGCTCAGAAGTGGGGTTGGAGTCGGGTCCTGTATTGGCAGTGGCTATGCTCCTTACCCACAGTACAGCCATACTGGCTTCCTTCTACCTTGAGGCCTTTGGGTTCCTCACCAGTACAGTGGGAAGGGGTACAAGCAGATGACCCCTAAGGCCCTTTGTGGCTGGAATGTTCCATGGCCCGCCCACCGGTACCCACTTGGAAAATGTAGGGTAGGACAAATCAGCCGGGCATAGGTACTACCTATGCCACCTAAACCACCTTAGCCACACCAAAGCAGAGACATGACGTTGCCAACAAAGGTCCATATAGTCAAAGCTACGGTTTTTCTAGTAGTCATGTATGGATGTGAGATTTAGACCACAGAGAAGGCTGAGCTCCAAAGAATTAATGCTTTTGAACTGTGGTGCTGGAAAAGACTCTTGAGAGTCTCTTGGACTGCAAGGATATCAAACCAGTCCATCCTAAAGGAAATCAACCCTGAGTGTTCATTGGAAGGACTGATGCTGAAGCTGAAGCTCCAATACTTAGGCCACCTGATGCAAAGAACTGACTCATCTGAAAAGACCCTGATGCTGGGAAAGATTGAGGGCAGGAGGAGAAGGGGACGACAGAGGATGAGATGGTTGATGGCATCATTGACTCAATGGATATGGGTTTGAGAAAGCTCTGGAAGATGGTGAAGGACAGGGAACCCTGGCGTGCTGCAGTCCACGGGGCTGCAAAGAGTGGACACAAATGAGCGGCTGAACAACATCGAAAACCACTGTTAAGGGTGCTGGGTTTTCTCCCCTCTGAAGTGCCTTCTAGTGTGTGCGCGCGCGTGCTAAGTTGCTTCAGTCATATTCAGCTCTTTGCGACCCTGTGGACTATAGCCCGCCAGATTTCTCTGTCTGTGGGATTCTCTGGGTAAGAATACTGGAATGGGTTGCCATGCCCTCCTCCGGGGGATCGTCCCAACCCAGGGACTGAACCTGCATCTTTTGCGTCTCTTGCATTGGCAGGCAGGTTCTTTACCACTTGCACCACCTGGAAACCCCAAAGTTCCTTCTAGAAACATCATCAAAAGGGGAACACAGTGGCTGATGTATGTGCACAGAAAAAGTCTGGGAGGAAATGATGCTCATGGAGCCAGTGGAGGCTTTGCTTCTGGCTCTGAAGCTTGCGTGTGGTCACACTTTTTGCTGAAGACACCGCCACAGCTGTGTGACAGCTCTATGACCAGGGCAGACTCCCAGGGCTGCGGTCCCAGGAGAGAAACAAGCTGGCTGAGCCCACGTGTGCATTCGTGTGTTTAGTGTGTGGGGCACATGGGCTGAGTGTGAGGCTGGGGCCCCCTGGGCTGGTGAGATAAACAGGAGGCCAGGGCTCCAAAGATGTTTAGGACTTGACAGGCCAAGATCCTGGTGGCCCCTTTCACCCAATTTCTCCTTGAAGTGTCTGTGAGCCAAGCTGCACAGCACGGGGTGAGATTCTGAAAAATGGAGCAAAAAACAGCTGCCAGAAGGACAAAAAGCTAAGCAGAAGCCCCCGCAGACTCATGTAATGGAGGAGAGGAGGATTCTGGTTCAGAGTCATCAAGGAGATGGGATCCTGGTAAACAGCCCAAGCTTTCAGAGGAGACCCCAGCCCTGCCATGGCCTCAAATCCCCTCAGTCTCCACCTGAAGCAAATGCTCTGCCTGGCATCTTTGGCTCTCCAGAGAAAACCAAGATGTCCATAGGGAGGTGAGATCATGGAGCCTCTATTTATTTCATACACAACAGACGGAAAACCAAGGGACAAACCAGATCGCAGAAACAGATCTTAAGGTGGTAGATGATTGTTCAGTTGCTAGGTCGGGTCCGACTCTTTGAGGCCCCATGAACTGCAGCACACCAGGCTTCCCTGTCCTTCACTGTCTCCAGGCATTTGCTCAAACTCACGTGCATTGAGTCGACTTGTAGCTCTTCCACCAAGAGATGAGTTGGTTTTCCCACTAGCTGAATTTGGGCTGACCTTGACCTTTATTGTGGTGAAAAGAAAGCTGGGGAAGTCCCACCATGTATAACTCATGTGTTCTTGGAATGTGGTTGCGTGGACCACCTGGACTGGCTGGCTTCAGAGGTCATGTGGAGAACCGAGGTGCCCAGGCCAAGAGCAATAACAGGTGAGTGCCGCCCCCCGTCCAGCCCTGATGAACCACCAGGTGACCGCAGCTGTGTGAGTCACGTCACACAGAACCACCAGAACAGCCTTCCAGCTGCGTCGAGCCCAAATTACTGACCCACAGAATGATGATTAACGGAAGAGTTGTAATGTGAAGCCAGGAAATGTAGGCATGGTTTGCTATGCATCAATAGATTAAAAGAAATTAGACTTCAAAGTGGGGTCCATGTATCAATCCCCAAATAGTGCTGGGACCAGCCTTCAGGCAGAGGATGACAAAGAAAAAAAAAAGGCCAGTTGTAAGATGCTGGACGTTGGGCATGGTACCATCTCTAATTGCATGAGACTCTGGGGTCTCTTAGAGGGGTGCATGAATCTTGCTTTGGTGGAAGTGTATAAAGTTACGGCCAGAGGGCAGACTGAGGAAAGTTAGAGATGGGTGCAAGTCCTTTGCAGTTCCCCCCAGCAGAGCCTCCCCCTCCCAACCCTGCTATTTCCACCATACTGCTCCATGGGACACTGTTGCCATGTGGACATGTCTGAGCCAGGCTGCTGGAAAAGCCACGTGGAGGAGAGCTGAGGCACCACGTCTAACAGCCTGATGGCTCCAGACTCCTGAGGCTAGCTGAGACCACCCAGTCACCACCAAGCTGCCACTTGAAGGAGCTGGGTGAAACCACCCAGATGAGGAACCCAAAATGTTGATCCAGAGTCAGGAGCAAATAGATGAGACGATTTGCTTCAGAGTTGTGAGATTAGGACTTGAAAATAGCGTTGATAAATAGGTTCAAGAAAGGAGAAGACAAGATGAAGAATTTCACCAGAGACGTAAAATCGATATTAAAAAGAAAACAAAGGGAAATTCTAGAACAGAAAGGACAATCGTGGAAGTTAAGAATGCGTGAGATGAATTTGATAGCAGAGGAGACATAGAAAAAAAAAAAAAAAAGAGGGAGAGAGAGATCTTGTGAGCCAGGATGGAGTGCAGAGGGAAAGTAGAGTTGAAGATGCAGAGAAAACACGAGATAACCGAGATGCGGTTGGAGGCTCTAATACACGTGACTTCTCAGAAGGAGAGGAGATGAAGTGGAGGACGGGTAATTCTGAAGACTGAATGGTTCAGAATTTCCCCCAAATGATGGACGACATCGGGCCGCAGATTTAAGCAGCTCCTTGGATCCACCAGACTTTCCTGGTGGCTCAGACGGGAGAGAATCTGCCCACTATGCAGAAGACCCCGGTTCAACCCCTGGGTTGGGAAGAGCCCCTGGAGAAGGAAATGGCAACCCATTCCAGTATTCTTGCCTGGAGATTTCCAGGGACAGAGGAGCCCGGTGGGTTACAGTCCATGGGGTTGCACAGAGGTGGACACCACTGAGTGACCCGCATTTTCACTTTCTTTTCACTTGGCTCCAGCTGGAAAGAGAGACAAGGCATAAAAGATCCAGGCCCCTTTGAGTCACCCTGCTGAAGGCCAAAGGCACAGCATTGCTGAGGGGGTGTGTGTGCACGCGATGACACATTATCCTGATGGTTGACTTGTCAACAGGGAGGATGAAAGCCAGAATAACATCCTTAAAGAGCTCAAGGAAAATTCCTACCAAGGTAGCATTCCATACCCATCAAAAGTATTTTTAGAAATGAAGGTGCAAGTGAAATAATCCAGTCACAAAAGGATAAACTCTGTACTATTCCACTTATATGAGGACCTAGCGTCATTAAATCCATTGAGATAGAAAGTAGGAGGGTGTGGGGTGGGAGAGGGGTGGAGGGGAGTGTTCAGTGGGGACAGAGTGTCTGTTTGGGAAGGTGAAAAGCTCTGGAGATAATGGGGTGATGGCTACACAATAGCGTGAATGGAGTTAATGACCCTGAATGATGCACTTAAAAATGCTTAAAACGATACAAATGGTATATTTTGTGTTATGCACGTTTTTCCACAATAATAAGAATAAGAGAGGGTAAAAACTAAACCAAGAGAATCCTGTACTGGTGAGACCTGTACAAAGAATGACTCTGGGCCAGGACTCAGCAACGACAAGGACGCATAGAGATATTTCAATACAAGAAGCAATTAAGACTGTAGCAAAGGACAGATATGTGAGAAAGTTTAAATTACTGAATCAAATTGACTGAAACAATCACGCTGATGTTTCCTGAGGTTTAATGTATAGCCATAGCTGAAAATCCATGATTACAAACAGCACAAGGAAGGGGGCGTCCGTGGAGCTAAACAGCTGTGAGCACCACGCGTTGCCAGGGTGATGGTCACAGTGCTCATGTGAGGGTGACTCCAGTGAGCCGAGGACGCGTACGATCATCTCCAGGCAACCCCTGATGGGATAGTAAATGGCCGTAGAGTTAACAAGTGGAGAGGGGATAAAAATTAATTAATAACAATTTCTGATCAGTCCAAAGAAGCAGGTCAAACTACCGCACAATTGCACTCATCTCACACGCTAGTAAAGTAATGCTCACAATTCTCCAAGCCAGG
>SJYX01009260.1:253883-269069 GCA_006410675.1 Oreotragus oreotragus | reverse complement strand
TGCAGCCATGAAATTAAAAGACGCTTACTCCTTGGAAGAAAAGTTATGACCAACCTGGATAGTATGTTCAAAAGCAGAGACATTACTTTGCTGGCTAAGGTCCGCCTAGTTAAGGCTATGGTTTTTCCTGTGGTCATGTATGGATGTGAAAGTTGGACTGTGAAGAAAGCTGAGCGCCGAAGAATCGATGCTTTTGAACTGTGGTGTTGGAGAAGACTCTTGAGAGTCCCCTGGACTGCAAGGAGATCCAACCAGTCCATTCTGAAGGAGATCAACCCTGGGATTTCTTTGGAAGGAATGATGCTAAAGCTGAAACTCCAGTACTTTGGCCATCTCATGTGAAGAGTTGACTCATTGGAAAAGACTCTGATGCTGGGAGGGATTGGGGGCAGGAGAAGAAGGGGATGACCGAGGATGAGATGGCTGGATGGCATCATGGACTCGATGGATGTGAGTCTGAGTGAACTCCGGGAGATGGTGATGGACAGGGAGGCCTGGCGTCCTGCGATTCGTGGGGTCGCAAAGAGTCGGACACGACTGAGCGACTGAACTGAACTCCCTAATCTAACTGATATTCAGCCCCCACACTCATCTTCCTATCAGTTTGATCAATTCATTTTCTTGCTTGAAAACTGCCAGGGCCTCCCAGTTCCTACAAAGTAGCACACAATATATTTTGGCACATATGACCTCATATTTCCCAATGACCTGGGGGAAATCCAGTTTTCCTTATGTATCCCTCTAACCATGCTTCCAATCAGTTTTCCCACTAATCATGTCCCTTTTATAAAAACCCTTCATTTTCTCACATTATCCTTCCAACTGGAATTTCTTTCTCTCTGATCCTTACAGGTTCAAACCTGAATGCATTTCTTTATTCCTCAGCTGAAAAACCACTTTCTCTAATACTCTGTCTTTATTCCATCAGTCAAAATTAATCTCTCCTAACCTGAAACTCCTCTAGCAATCCAACTCTAGATTATTATTCTATTAAGCCACCTATACCTGTCCATAAGCTAGTATATTTATAAACATGTAGCATAATTACTGTGAGACTATAACTCCCCGAGGACAGAGCATATTTTACCTTTCTCTGAGTCTTTCACAAAACCTGGAACAATCTTGGCTCAGCATAGTATTTAATAAGTATTTCTCAGTTGAGTGAACGCGCGAAAGACATGGTAGGAGAGATTTGTGCCTTCAGTTGAAAGCAAATGAATTAAATATCCTTCTCTTCCCAGACTTAATAATCCTCTGATTGTCAAAGCCATGACCAATCAAAATATATTAACACAGAAATATGTGGAATTTTAACTGCTGCTGTTGTTTTGTCACTGAGTCACGTCTGACTCTTTTGCAACCCCATGGACTATAGCCCACCGGGCTGCCCTTTCCATGGGATTTCCCTGGCAAGAACACTTGAGTGGTTTACCATTTTCTTCTCCAGGGGATATTCCTGGCCCACGGGTCAAACCCTGTCTCCTGCATTAGCAGGTGGATTCTTCACCACTGAGCTCCCAGGGCTAATAGCATCACTAGCAACCGTTAAGTGACCAGTAGTCTTCTATAATCTCAAGAGTCTGAAAGAAAGACTTGGAAACTGAAATACACCTTAACTCTTCATCTGGCCACACTGTAGCTCAGTGAAGTAAAGCTCACACTTCGGCTTTTAGCTCATGCTTCACACCTCCACGAACTCACACCTCCAACAAGCACTTACCATCAGCTTTAAGAGGGTCACTCTGGCCTAGCATGAGGCATACTCTTGAATGGTGAAGCTTGAATATTAAATGCTAGATTGAAATGTTCAGATCTTTATCTTACTTACAGACAAAGGTAAAGGAACTTTTTTAGAAATGAAGTCAGCAGGCAGAATGTGAAACTTTCATGGAAAATTCAGTCTTGCATCCTGGATGAGAAGAATGGCAGTGACCACCTCCTCACATTCTAACATGTAGTAGAGCCAGATCAGGAATTCTAACCCTCTCAAAATTCAATTTATAGTTAGTATCTTGGCACTGGTTTTCAAAGTGTAACAACACATTTTCAAAAAAAGTCTGAGCAAAAATTGTAAATTTGCCTCCAGGCATGTAAATGTTATTGCATAATTAACTGAGACATGGATTAATGTGACTAAATTCACAAAAACAATCCCAATTAGGGAGCAGTATCATGAGAGGTTTTTTTTTAACCCAAGTGCCCACAGAATTCACTGTTTCAACTCTGTTTTGACATCTAAGATTTCCTCCCCTGTAAAGCCTCATTTCAAAAAAACATGGGCTTGAATGAAGAAGGAGCTTTAGGCACCTTAAACAATGCTTAGAAGCACACTGCTGGGCTTTCTGCCAGCTCTGAGGAACATTTGTGTAACTGTGCTCCCAGCAGGATGCTCGCCTCTCTGGGGGAGTTTTTCTCTGTAAAATCTCTGCTCACTTTGACAGTATTTAAAATAAAAGTAACCACACACATTCAGAAAACACTACATCTTAATGAAGTGTCATAAAGCTAATGTATAATTTTTCCTACCAGTATCAATTCTTTAACCTTCCAGGCTTTATAAACTCCCACTATACTAAGTGAGAGGCATTTCAACTCTTGATTATGTTTTGCCTGTATATTATTTCATGTGTGACTCTTATAGATTATTCAATGTCTTCTAATTCTCTCCCTCAAAGCTTGACTTTAAGTGCCATTAAGATATATTTAGCAAAAGACAAACACACCTATTTAGTTTCACACATATCCAGCAAAGTACTCTGAGGCATTATTTCTCATCTTCTCGTCAAATTGGTACTTATCTCAGATGGATAATGTCACCGTCTAGTGAATCTTTTCTTCTAGATCTGTGCTCTTGGTTTCCACCCTGGGAAAATAAAAATCTATTGAACCATCCACACAATGGTACCAGGAAACTTCCTAACTCGCAACTCTCATATTGTTTAAGTTTTTTTTCAACAAGTCTATGAAGAGATGACAGATTGCAGAGAACATATGAAGGGCCAGTGCATACCACAGCCTCTGAGAATAGAAAGCCTCATCTTGTGCTTAGCCTTTGCACTGTTCCAAATACCAAGTCTCTTACTACAATTCGTAAATTCTTCAAAACTAATTTTAGTTCAAGTATAGTTTTTCAAAATCCAAAAACTTACTTTTGTTTGTAAACTAATGATGGATAATGAAATTTTACCTCTAATAATACTAATATAGTATGAGGTCTTTTGGTTAGGCATTATTGAGAAAAGTTCAATTCAAATCATTATAAGCAAACCAAAAGGCAGTCTTCTGGCCCTCGTGGCTAGAAGGAATATTAATATTTTTAAGCAATTCTCAAGATTAAAGAAAAGCTGTAAAAAAAAGTTCTCCCTGACTCAGTGTTGCCAAGAGACTCACTTAGTCTCTTTCACCTCTGCTTTTTAGTTTCATCCTCTCACACAGCTGAAGTTCTACCAAGTCCCTAAGGAATACGGCCACTGGCATCTCTAGGCCTACATCAGATCAGTTGAGGAACACAAGTGAGGAAGGTCACTCTAATTCCCATGAAGTCCACAGGCTGATCCCTAGAAAGAAACTGATTAGCCCAACTTCAGTCAAATACCCACCTGGTGGATGGGAAATTACTATCAGCCAGACTGGGTCAAGGGGGAAGCTAAGTTATCAGAAGCAAGGGGAAAGGCAGGCTCACAGGAAAAGCTAAACAACAGCTTCCAAGGCCCATTAAAAATGATAATAATTGACATTTGTGTAACTTAACAATCATACAAAGAAGACACAAATGAGCTAATGTGCTCTGACAGGTCTTTTAAAAGTTAAATTAGTATCAACATTTTAAAATCCTGAGAGTCTCCTCCAAAAAATCCATATTTCCAGATTTTCTTTAAAAATGGAAAATTTTCACACATTCCCTAATGTTAACAAAAACAATAAGTTGAGGATGCCCCTTTTCATTGGGACATATGCTTTCCCATTCATGCTGGTCTATGTCATTCACTTATACTCCTGGCCTAACCCTATGGGCATTTGAGGACATAACCCTTGACTGGTATAGGTCTTCAACTTATGGGCATTTATTTGGCATTGGTATTATTATACCACTGATGATGGTGAACTCAGAGAGTTCTCATGACTTGGTAACATGGCTAATAAGTAAAGGGCCTGAGACTTATAATACACATCTAAAATCTAAGCGGGGAAGGCAATGGCACCCCACCCCAGTACTCTTGCCTGGAAAATCCAATGGACGGAGGAGCCTGGTGGGCTGCAGTCCATGGGGTCGCTAACAGTCGGACAGACTGAGCGACTTCACTTTCACTTTTCTCTTTCATGCATTGGAGAAGGAAATGGCAACCCACTCCAGTATTCTTGCCTGGAGAATCCCAGGGATGGGGGAGCCTGGTGGGCTGCCATCTATGGGGTCACACAGAGTCGGACACGACTGAAGTGACTTAGCAGCAGCAGCAGCAGCAAAATCTAAGATTTTAAAGTAGCAGTTTTCAACTTTATTTTTAATTAAGCAGTGAATACTTTCTGTCAAATGAAATCTTGAGTGGATCACTCATACATCAACCAAAGGAAGCTGAGCTCTCTAGCTGAAGTAGGAATGCAGGGCTGGGAACTTAGGTTGGAGTCCCACAGGCTTGGAGAAACCTCGTCACTTTTTGACTCCATCACTACCCCAGTTACCCCCTAACTCACTATTGACTCCTAATGCCTTTTTACAGAGCAAAGTGGGAGAGCTTCTTATCATAATGTTATTAAAGTAACAAGTATTAGATATTCTCTAGTACTCTGGGAAACCAAACCTTCATTGCAATTTTCATGTGCAATGTAAATTAATATATCTGATGGACAATATAAACAGTATACCAACAAAAGAGCCTTTGAAGTTTTTGTAACCAAATGACTCAGGGAAGAGAGGATATATCAAACAGGGCTCACTTAGGAAAAGAGAAGCTACTCTGTTATATCAATATAAAGCATTTAATGTAGGAATTAGGGAATATACAGGAGGTTGATAGAGAAATATGTTTATAAGACACTATGAACGGACACAACTGAGTGACTTCACTTTCACTTTTCACTTTCATGCATTGGAGAACAAAATGGCAATCCACTCCAGTGTTCTTGCCTGGAGAATCCCAGGGATGGGGGAGCCTGGTGGGCTCTGTCTATGGGGTCGCACAGAGTCGGACACGACTGAAGCGACTTAGCAGCAGCAGCAGCGTAAACCGTATTATATAATCATAAGACATAATTATATTATATATTTCAATATTTATATATACGTATATATATGTGCTTCCCAGGTGGTGCTAGTGGTAAAGAACACATCTGCCAAAGCAGGAGATGTAAGAGGTATGGGTTTGATCCCTAGGTCAGGAAGATCCCCTGGAGGAGGGCATGGCAACCCACTCTAGGATTCTTATCTGGAAAATCCCATGTACAGAAGAGCCTAGCAAGCTACGGTCCATAGGGTGACAATATTAGAAACTGTAATATATAATCACATAAGATACTATTATGATTCAATATTCATATATACATAGTTTTAAAGGACATGTGCAATGTAAATTAATATATCTGATGGACAATATAAACAGTATACCAACAAAAGAGCCTTTGAAGTTTTTGTAACCAAATGACTAAGGGAAGAGAGGATATATCAAACAGGGCTCACTTAGGAAAAGAGAAGCCACTCTGTTATATCAATATAAAGCATTTAATGTAGGAATTAAGGAATATACAGCCATTGCAAGATCCAGGGGGACAGAGGAATAGAAAGCTGCCAGTGAAATCAGAGAACTGCCACCCTGAGCTTGAGGCAGTAAAGTGTGGCACATAGCCCTCAGGAAGCTGCTCCGAGTTTGCAAAGGTCTCCAGAGAACAGGGCTTCTCCCACTCTTCTGCTTGTAAATCTTGTATAAATTCCTTTCATTCGCAAACTCTAAACTGGAACAATATAGGGATGGGGACAAGGATAGACATAGTTTGTGACTTGTCTTCTGACACACAGAGATAACATGAAAAGGGGTCAAAGGGATGCAAAGTTGCCAACAAACCATCTAAACAGAGTACTTTTGGAACAAATAAATTTGGGCAAAGAAAATAATGGCTTCCTCATTTAGTCGTGTATTGACTGAAGCATGTCTACTCAAATATATCTGGGGTGTGGCATTTACTTTGCACAGTACTTCCTGCTTGTTCTCTCCCTTGTTGAAATGGAGGACTGAAGGTCAAGAATAAGAAGGATGAACTCTAACCAAGAATTATCATATGCAGGATGACCAGATGTGCATGCATCACACAGGGCAAGTAATACATAAGTTGAAATTGACATTTAAATGCCATAAGACAAAAAGATAAATAGGACTTTGTAGGATGGAATTCTTGACAAATATATGGTAATGGAATATGCTGCTGCTGCTGCTGCTGCTGCTAAGTCACTTCAGTCATGTCCGACTCTTTGCAACCCCATGGACTAAAGCCTACCAGGCTCCTCTGTCCATGGGATTTTCCAGGCAAGAGTAGTGGAGTGGGATGCCATTGCCTTCTCCAAATGGAATATAAAGTCTTCCAATTAAAAAAATAACTATTATAATGAAGGCTTGAGTAACATATTATATTATAGGTTGCCAGTTTCCTACTTTGACAAGTCTCTTCTTCCTTCTCAGTTAAAAAAATAAATTTTTAGCTGGGCACAGTGCCACTTAGAATAAAAGTCTACATTTCTCACCTCCTTTGTAGCCCTATGACTAACTGTTTACCAATGATTATAAGAATATGTATTATTTGAAACTTCTAGGAAGCATTCATTCTTTCCTGTCTCTTCCTTTCTTCTGCCAGAAGTAGGAATGTGATGGCAGGAGCTCCAGCAGTCATTTTGTAACAGGTAATCTTGAGAATATGTCACTGGCCAAGAATGGTAGAAGAAACAAATACAAGTCCTAGTCCCTGATAAAACAGTGATATCCACCTCCATACTTCTTTTGCATAAGAATTAAGCTTCTATCTGTTTGAAGCCACTATTAAGATAAGGGACTTTTTCTAAAAGGTCAAATGTAATTTCTAATTGATAGATGACTGAAGCTATAAGATGATGATGATGCTTGGAATGAAAGCTAAGAAAAGGTCTGAAAATGCATATATCTTCCAGAGATAGGTAGGTAGTTCAGTTCAGTTCACTTGTTCAGTCATGTCCAACTATTAGCAACCCCATGGACTGCAGCATACCAGGTTTCCCTGTCCATCACCATCTCCCAGAGCATGCTCAAATTCATATCCATTGAGTCAGTGATGCCATCCAACCATCTCATCCTCTGTCATCCCCTTCTACTCCTGCCCTCAATCTTTCCCAGCATCAGGATCTTTTCTGATGAGTCAGTTCTTCACATCAGGTGGCCAAAGTTTTGGAGCTTCAGCATCAGTCCTTCCAATAAATATTCTGGACTGATTTCCTTTAGGATTGACTTATGTGAGTCTCCAAGAGACTCTCAAGAGTCTTCTCCAACACCACAGTTCAAAACCATCAATTCTTCAGCACTCAGCTTTCTTTATGGTCCAACTCTCTCACATCCATACATGACTACTGAAAAAACCATAGCTTTGACTATACGGACCTTTGTAGGCAAAGTAATGTCTCTGCTTTTAATATGCAGGCTAGCTTTTATCAAAAGCTATGACAAACCTAGACAGGTAGGTAGTAGAAATAAATAAACTACACAAGTAAAGGAGAAACACTAGAAAAATACCATGATCAGAAAACACAGAGAATGCCAACTGACTTCACATAGAGAACTGGAGGTCATTATTAAATATCTATTTTCACATCAGAAAATAATGGTTTAACTGGACAACCTTAAAAATTAGCATAGAGAACAATCCTTTGTTATATTTTAGTGATTCACCAAGAATTAGAGAACATTATATAGTCAGATTATAACATTTTTGTCTATTTTATTCTTTCTGTCTGGTTACAAATTTTTTTAACTTCAATAAAATCATGCATCTTAAATGGAAAAAAAACAAAAAAACAAAAAAGCAAAAAAAAAAAAATGGTTCTTCCAAGTCATCCTCAGTAAACTGATTCTTCCAAGTCACAGATATGACCATGTCACTCCCTTGCTTATAGCCATCTCCACTGACTGAGGATAAAAGTCAAATTCCCTACCATGGCCTGAAAAACCAGTCTCCTCTACCACCTTCCTGTTTCTCTCACCTTGTTTCTGCCTTCTTTCCCCATAATCCCCACACTTCAGCCATCTAAAAATACATAATTCCTTCCTAATCAGTCTGGAGTGTTCCCCTTGTCTGCTCTCAACTTTACCCTTCTAGTAGAACTCCCTGGTTGCCATTTTCTTTTTTTTTTTTTTTTTCAGAGAAAAACCCCAGAGAAAGGCCTTCTTGTGTGAACTCTTCTATGAATATTACAGATGTTCAAAGAATGGAGATGTTGCTTTCATGTGCAGGAATTAGAAAAATATTAGTTTCCAAGTTGCCATTTTAGAAGACCTTGAGTGATGAGTAAACTTTTGAAAGGCTAAGGTAGCAGAAGGAAAAAGTATGTTTCAGAAACAGAGTATCATGCACAAAGGCTCAGGGATGAGAAAGTCACTGTTCATTTGAGAAGGAGCAAGTGGTCCAGCTTAGTTGTAAGACTGGGTACACACATAAGACAACCTTGTGAGGCAAGCTCTAAATGTGATTAATGATGTGCCATTAATAGAACAACATTTAATAAGAATCTTCCACATACAGAGTCTCATACTAGATTCAATAGTTGTAAAGTTAAAGGCACAGTTCCTACACTTCAAGCAATCAAATCTACTAGGTGAAAGACTCAAAATAGGTCATTTCAATATGTTTTAGATACATATTGTCATATAGCTATGCACAGTATGCCCTAGGAGCACATGATAATGATTATGCTCTTATTTACTAAATGTTTAATGCACTGGGTACTTTATACATATTATTTAAGATTCGTAGCCCTTGAAAGTAGGTATTTTTATCTCCAATTTACATGGAGAGAAAAACTGAGATTCAGAGAATTTAAGCAACAACACTATCCAAGGCCACACAGATAAATTAACATTCTTTCCACTACATCATGCTAAAGGGAATTTATTTAACTAGGTGGACAATGAAGTGTCATTGAAGGGTTTTAAGTGGAGAAATGACATACTTAGAGCTATGCTTTAGGGGGATTAATGTCACAGAGATGTAAAGGAAAAAAGGACAACAGAGAGACCATATGACTCATAGGATTGCCCCTTGCCCCCTTAGAGTTAGGTGTGGTCATATGATTTGCTTTGCCCAATGAAATGTGAATAGAAATGACAGAATTCACTGCACTCTGTTTTCCTTTCTGTCGCAGCAATGGAAAATGATCCAGAGAGTACTGGTCCATGAGCCTGGGCCTGGAGAGGGTGATGTAGAACAGAGACCCTTCAGGTTCGTAATAAACATGAAGTATCAGTAAGAAGTAAAATTTCTTTATTTTAAGCCACTAGGATTTGGAGATTGTTTATTACTGCAGCGTAAGCCAATTTACCCCAATTGATACCAAGTCTTTTCCTGAGACTTAGTCATCCTAAGCACTGCTCCTAAAATTTTACTGTGCAGTCTATTGCTTGGAGACATTGTTAAAACACAGATTCTAGTTCAGTAGATCTGGGATAAGCCCCAAGGTACTATATTTCTAACAATCTCCCAATTGCAGGTGGCATGTGTGGATGCCACTAATTCACACTAGAGGTACTGCAAAAGTCTAAAACTATACTGCCCAACATGATAGCAAATAGTTACATGTGACTACTTCAATTTAAATTAAGTAAAAATTTAATCAGTCATACTAGACCATATATCAAGTGCTCAAAAGCCACATGAGGCCAGTAGCTACAGTATTTAACATCGGAGAACTGTTCAAACATTTATAACACTACAAAAAGTTTTACTGGACAGTTTGGTTCCCAAGTAATATCCAGAAACACAGGGACAATCAGTCCTGGAAGCTTGGGGAATGGGAATGGTTGAGATACAGGCCACTAAAGTTGCTGGCATCAAACAGCAATTCAATGGAGAGCAGAGAGGTTTGAGTCTCACAACATGAAGCTGAAATGGAAACAAAATGTACATTGAGTATAGCACAAACCCCCGCCCTACCCAATCATTTTATTTCCCCTGTGGAAATAAGAGATCCCATTTCAGGGAAGACAGTTCCAGAGAGCCTCTTCTCTCTCTGCCCTGATCTTGTATCTTCTCCAACACCACAGTTCAAAACCATCAATTCTTCAGCACTCAGCTTTCTTTATGGTCCAACTCTCTCACATCCATACATGACTACTGAAAAAACCATAGCTTTGACTATACGGACCTTTGTAGGCAAAGTAATGTCTCTGCTTTTAATATGCAGGCTAGCTTTTATCAAAAGCTATGACAAACCTAGACAGGTAGGTAGTAGAAATAAATAAACTACACAAGTAAAGGAGAAACACTAGAAAAATACCATGATCAGAAAACACAGAGAATGCCAACTGACTTCACATAGAGAACTGGAGGTCATTATTAAATATCTATTTTCACATCAGAAAATAATGGTTTAACTGGACAACCTTAAAAATTAGCATAGAGAACAATCCTTTGTTATATTTTAGTGATTCACCAAGAATTAGAGAACATTATATAGTCAGATTATAACATTTTTGTCTATTTTATTCTTTCTGTCTGGTTACAAATTTTTTTAACTTCAATAAAATCATGCATCTTAAATGGAAAAAAAACAAAAAAACAAAAAAGCAAAAAAAAAAAAATGGTTCTTCCAAGTCATCCTCAGTAAACTGATTCTTCCAAGTCACAGATATGACCATGTCACTCCCTTGCTTATAGCCATCTCCACTGACTGAGGATAAAAGTCAAATTCCCTACCATGGCCTGAAAAACCAGTCTCCTCTACCACCTTCCTGTTTCTCTCACCTTGTTTCTGCCTTCTTTCCCCATAATCCCCACACTTCAGCCATCTAAAAATACATAATTCCTTCCTAATCAGTCTGGAGTGTTCCCCTTGTCTGCTCTCAACTTTACCCTTCTAGTAGAACTCCCTGGTTGCCATTTTCTTTTTTTTTTTTTTTTTCAGAGAAAAACCCCAGAGAAAGGCCTTCTTGTGTGAACTCTTCTATGAATATTACAGATGTTCAAAGAATGGAGATGTTGCTTTCATGTGCAGGAATTAGAAAAATATTAGTTTCCAAGTTGCCATTTTAGAAGACCTTGAGTGATGANTTTTTTTTTTTTTTTTCAGAGAAAAACCCCAGAGAAAGGCCTTCTTGTGTGAACTCTTCTATGAATATTACAGATGTTCAAAGAATGGAGATGTTGCTTTCATGTGCAGGAATTAGAAAAATATTAGTTTCCAAGTTGCCATTTTAGAAGACCTTGAGTGATGAGTAAACTTTTGAAAGGCTAAGGTAGCAGAAGGAAAAAGTATGTTTCAGAAACAGAGTATCATGCACAAAGGCTCAGGGATGAGAAAGTCACTGTTCATTTGAGAAGGAGCAAGTGGTCCAGCTTAGTTGTAAGACTGGGTACACACATAAGACAACCTTGTGAGGCAAGCTCTAAATGTGATTAATGATGTGCCATTAATAGAACAACATTTAATAAGAATCTTCCACATACAGAGTCTCATACTAGATTCAATAGTTGTAAAGTTAAAGGCACAGTTCCTACACTTCAAGCAATCAAATCTACTAGGTGAAAGACTCAAAATAGGTCATTTCAATATGTTTTAGATACATATTGTCATATAGCTATGCACAGTATGCCCTAGGAGCACATGATAATGATTATGCTCTTATTTACTAAATGTTTAATGCACTGGGTACTTTATACATATTATTTAAGATTCGTAGCCCTTGAAAGTAGGTATTTTTATCTCCAATTTACATGGAGAGAAAAACTGAGATTCAGAGAATTTAAGCAACAACACTATCCAAGGCCACACAGATAAATTAACATTCTTTCCACTACATCATGCTAAAGGGAATTTATTTAACTAGGTGGACAATGAAGTGTCATTGAAGGGTTTTAAGTGGAGAAATGACATACTTAGAGCTATGCTTTAGGGGGATTAATGTCACAGAGATGTAAAGGAAAAAAGGACAACAGAGAGACCATATGACTCATAGGATTGCCCCTTGCCCCCTTAGAGTTAGGTGTGGTCATATGATTTGCTTTGCCCAATGAAATGTGAATAGAAATGACAGAATTCACTGCACTCTGTTTTCCTTTCTGTCGCAGCAATGGAAAATGATCCAGAGAGTACTGGTCCATGAGCCTGGGCCTGGAGAGGGTGATGTAGAACAGAGACCCTTCAGGTTCGTAATAAACATGAAGTATCAGTAAGAAGTAAAATTTCTTTATTTTAAGCCACTAGGATTTGGAGATTGTTTATTACTGCAGCGTAAGCCAATTTACCCCAATTGATACCAAGTCTTTTCCTGAGACTTAGTCATCCTAAGCACTGCTCCTAAAATTTTACTGTGCAGTCTATTGCTTGGAGACATTGTTAAAACACAGATTCTAGTTCAGTAGATCTGGGATAAGCCCCAAGGTACTATATTTCTAACAATCTCCCAATTGCAGGTGGCATGTGTGGATGCCACTAATTCACACTAGAGGTACTGCAAAAGTCTAAAACTATACTGCCCAACATGATAGCAAATAGTTACATGTGACTACTTCAATTTAAATTAAGTAAAAATTTAATCAGTCATACTAGACCATATATCAAGTGCTCAAAAGCCACATGAGGCCAGTAGCTACAGTATTTAACATCGGAGAACTGTTCAAACATTTATAACACTACAAAAAGTTTTACTGGACAGTTTGGTTCCCAAGTAATATCCAGAAACACAGGGACAATCAGTCCTGGAAGCTTGGGGAATGGGAATGGTTGAGATACAGGCCACTAAAGTTGCTGGCATCAAACAGCAATTCAATGGAGAGCAGAGAGGTTTGAGTCTCACAACATGAAGCTGAAATGGAAACAAAATGTACATTGAGTATAGCACAAACCCCCGCCCTACCCAATCATTTTATTTCCCCTGTGGAAATAAGAGATCCCATTTCAGGGAAGACAGTTCCAGAGAGCCTCTTCTCTCTCTGCCCTGATCTTGTCTGTCCAATTTGGCTAATCTATTTACTTCCCCCAGAAAACACAGGACACCAAGTAGAACACTTGTTTTTGATCTCTTTTCCCCAAGAAATCAATAGCACTCAGAGAGAGCGTGCCTGTAAGCACTGCCAAAAGAGCTATAGGATTACACAGTACAGTAGGCATGTGACTATGTTTGAATGCTAGCTACCGCCTGCTGCCAGTGAAGGCCTACACACGTACCCAGCCTGTCTCTCCCCTCCTTTCCCTCACTGGGAATTCAGACAACAGGAATGGTTCATTTCACCTTCTCCTCCTCATCTCCATTCACCCTGAAAATAGTATACCCCCTTTTTCAGACTTAAGACTTGGGGAGGCTTATAACCTGAGATCCATGGACATGATGGAGTTGTGCAAAAGCTTGGTGTATGCTGCAGAATCCTTAATACTCCTGAATCTAACAAGGAAGTGGACAGGGACTGTAGCCCACTGCATCATGGGAGGAGCAAAAAAAACCAAAAGGGATTAGCATAGAGGAAGGGGACATACAGGAGAGACTGCTTGTGAGGGACAGATTCTGAGTGACTGCTAGAGAAACCGTTGAAGACCAGAAGGAATCAAGGACAATGGCATCTAGGATAACAATCCAGACCTCATGCCCCAGCAGACATTAACTCACTTTTTACTCTTCCCCATATTACTGAGGCCTTAGTCACTCCTAGGGAATAATGCTAAACTGGCTGAGATTAAGTTCCCCCATCTGGCAGCAAAGATTATGATAAACATTAAGTTAAAGTATCATTGTTCTACACTCAAGTTAATAGCACAGTTTCCCAGAATCTACAGCCCTTAGCAGATTCTCAAAGGACCCCATGGGCTAAAGATCCACATGGATGTCTGAGGATTCATGACATGATGCATCTGCATGATGTATCTGTCAGTACTGATTNGGAGCAGTGGCCTCTCACTCAGCCTTTTGCTGTCTCTCCTTCCTGGATAAACAGGATTCATGGCTACACTGCACTGCCAGGGGCTCTGTATTTCTGTGAATAAGACAAGGCCCTCGAGCGGCACACAGATCAGATATGCATCAATTCCGGGAAATGTTATCACCAAGCACTGCCTGCATCATGAGCCCTGAGCAAGGTCAGCTGCTCATGAGTGGAATTTTCTAGCTATTTGAGACTTCTCAGCAAGGCAAGTGCTGCTGAGCTCCTTGGAGACCCAAATTGAATTTCTCTTTTTTACTTTTTTGTTAACTTCAGGGATCTACATGGGTAGCAATTAGAATATTTGTATAGTAATTTGAGTAGTTGAGGGCCTAGGAAGTGAACTAATTTATCATTTATGTACTACCTGCAAATCTGCTACCTGTTGTCCCACACATATCAGCCTTTAGTGATTCAATTTCATTACGTTCACTTAGTATTTAATGAGTGACTTCCATGTATCCTATAGTAAACCAGTGGCTTAAAAAAGGCAGTAAGCCAAACAGATTTGATTTGGACTAGTTAGCTAGCAAGGAAAATAGCCATTTAATTCAAATATGACACAGATTACAGTGAGAACCATAAAAAGTGCTATGACTGCTCTAAAAGGGGAATCCAGCCTACCCCTGGATGTAGAGAAGACCTCCCTTGGAAAAGGATTCAAAGTTGGTGGCTAAGTGAAGAGGAAGAAATTTCCGGAAGTAGGAATAAGCTGTGCATAAGACCCAGATAAAAGACAGCAGGGTGAAGTCACAGAAATGAAGACCTGGATTCCAAAAAGTCAGAAGGAAGGGAGCAAGGGCAGGGACAGTTCTGCTCTGCTCCTTGCCCAGGGCCTGGGCTAAGTATTCAGTGATTGTCTCTTTCTGACATTTTATTATTAGTGTAAATAAATGCAATAGGTTTCTGTATATTAATCTTATATTCTGCTACTTTGCTAAATTCCTTTATAAGTTCTAATAGCATTTGTGTGGAGCCTTCAGGTTGTATACAGAGTATCATGTCAACTGCATATAATGACAATTTTACCTCATCCCCTTTTTTTTTTAG
>SJYX01009260.1:238621-252193 GCA_006410675.1 Oreotragus oreotragus | reverse complement strand
ATATATGTGTTAGTATACTGTATTGGTGTTTTTCTTTCTGGCTTACTTCACTCTGTATAATCGGCTCCAGTTTCATCCACCTCGTTAGAACTGATTCAAATGTATTCTTTTTAATGGCTGAGTAATACTCCATTGTGTATATGTACCACAGCTTTCTTATCCATTCATCTGCTGATGGACATCTAGGTTGTTTCTCCTGGCTATTATAAACAGTGCTGCGATGTCCTGGCTATTATAAACAGTGCTGTGATGAACATTGGGGTACACGTGTCTCTTTCAATTCTGGTTTCCTCGGTGTGTATGCCCAGCAGTGGGATTGCTGGGTCATAAGGCAGTTCTATTTGCAATTTTTTAAAGAATCTCCACACTGTTCTCCATTGTGGCTGTACTAGTTTGCATTGATTTTGAAATTTTTATTTTTTTCTCTTCTCTGATTGTTGTGGTTAAGACTTCCAATAGTATGTTGACTAGAAGGGGTGAGAGTGGGCATCATTGTTTTGTTCCATAATTTAATGGAAAGGCTTTCAGCTTTTTACCATTTATATTAGGTTGACTGTGAGATTGAAAAATTTTAGCTATTATAATGTGAGCTAAAACAAAGATTAAAGATATTAGATCTGATAGACAAGAGTGCCTGAAGAACTATGAATGGAGATTTGTAACATTGTACAGGAGGCAATGACCAAAATTATCCCAAAGATAAAGAAAGCAAGAAGGCAAAATGGTTGTCTGAGGAGGCCTTACAAATAGCTTAGAAAATAAGATAAGCAAAAGGCAAAGGAGAAAGGGAAAGATATACCCAACTGAATACAAAGTTCCAAAGAATAGCAAGGAGAGATGAGCAAGTCTTAAGTGAACAAAGCAAAGAAAGAGAGGAAAACAACAGAATGGGAAAGACTAGTGATCACTTCAAGAAAATAGGAGATACCAAAGGAACAAACACGTCATGTAAAAATGGGCACAGTAAAGGACAGAAACAGCAAGGACCTATCAGAAGTAGAAGAGATTAAGAAGAGGTGGCAAGAATACACAGAAGAACTATACAAAAAAGATCTTAATGACCCAGATAACCATGATAGTGTGATCACTCACCTAAAGACAGATATCATGGAGTATTAAGTCAAGCACATCTTAGGAAGCATTACTACAAAGCTAGTGGAGGAGACGGAATTTCAGTTGAGCTTTTACAAATCCTAAAAGATGATGCTGTTAAAATGCTGCACTCAAAAAAACGCTGCACTGAAAAAAAAAAAAAAAGTTGCACTCAATATGCCAGCAAACTTGGAAAACTCAGCAGTGGCCACAGGACTGGAAAAGGTCAGTTTTCATTTCAATCCCAAAGAAGGGCAATGTCAAAGAATGGTCAAACTACCATACAATTCCCCTCGTTTCACATGCCAGTAAGGTAATGCTCAAAATCCTTCAAGAAAGGCTTCAACAGTACATGAAGCAATAACTTCCAGGTGTACAAGTTGGGTTTAGAAAAGGCAGAGGAACCAGAAATGAAATTGTCAACATCTATTGGAGCATAGAAAAAGAAACAGAATTCCAGAAAAACAACTACTTCTGCTTCACTGACTATGCTAAAGCTGGAGTCAAGGTTGCTGAGAGAAATATCAACATCTCAGATATGCAGATGATACCACTCTAATGGCAGAAACACAAGAGGAACTAAGGAGCTTCTTGATGAAGGTAAAAGAGGAGAGTGAAAAATCTGACTGAAAACAACATTCAAAAAACTAAGGTCACGGCATCTGCTCCCATCACTTTATGGCAAATAGATGGAGAAACAATGGAAACAGTGAGAGACTTTATTTTCTTGGGCTCCAAAATCACTTCAGATGGTGACTGCTTCCATGAAATTAAAAGACGCTTACTCCTGGGAAGAAAAGCTATGACAAACCTGGACAGTGTAATAAAAAGCAGAGAGACATCATTTTGCTGACAAAGGTCCATAAAGTCAACGCTATTGTTTTTCCAGCAATCATGGAAGGATGTGAGAGCTGGACCCTAAAGAAGGCTAAGTGCTGAAGAATTGATGCTTTGGAACTACGGTGCTGGGGAAGACTCTTGAGAGTCCCTTGGACTGCAAGGAGATCAAACCAGTCGATCCTAAATGAAATCAACCCTAAATATTCACTGGAAGGACTGATGCTGAAGCTCCAGTACTTTGGCCACCTGATGCGAAGAGCTTACTTATTGGAAACAACTGTGACACTGGAAAGGATTCAGGGCAGGAAGAGAAGGGGGCAACAGAGGATGAAATGGCTGAATGGCATCACCAAATCAATGGACACGAGTTTGAGCAATTTCAGGGAGATAGTGAAGGACAGGGAAGCCTGGCAGGCTGCAGTCCACGGAGTCACAAAGAGTCAGATATGACTTAGTGACTGAGCAAGAACAAAAGATAGCAGTTAGGGCAGTGTATCCTCCTACCCAATCACAGTGCCCCAGCTGGCTGCCTGGCTTCTTTCTCTGAGGAAGGAAATCTCAACCAGAGGCAACAGCAAGTGGTAAGACCCCTGCTGGCCGACAGGATAGGATAACCTCTATGTCCTCAGTATCTGGTACAAACTAAAGGGGACTCAATCAATATTTGGATGAATTAATAAATGAATAAACCTCCAAGAACCCTGAAACCAACAAAAGCAATCACAGGAGCTGAGCTCAGTTGAACAGAGAAAGGGTTGATTGGCCAGTCATGGTGAGCTTGGATAAACACCTGAGACTAGAGCTGTATTTTACCATCTGATTCACGGAATGGGTGAGCTGGCTTCATTTAAAAGGCCAGGAATGGAGAAGATTCAGCTATGTGCTTAGCACTGAGCTGAGTACTCTGGGGATACAGAGGAAACAAAAACTTTGTTTTCAATTGTCTCTTCTATAGTTGAGAAGATATGAGATGCATAAACCCATGAACTATGTAAAACATTTGTGGCACCACGCTAGAGCTGATGATGTCCATGGCAGTTAGAATTACACAAAAACTGTGTGTGCATACATGTGGGTGTATAAACATTGAGTGAGTGAGTTAGCTAGAGAAGATAATGGTTTTTGTGGCGCTGATTCTAGTTGTAACCAAAGAGTATATATTATTTGCTCCATATAGTTCACACAGACTTCTTTCTTCATCAAAATCAGCTGAAGAGCTTTTTCAAAATTCAAAAGCAAGCATCCCCAGAGATTCTATCCAGTAAGTTAAGCATAAGACAAAATAACCTCCTTATTTTAAAAATCTCTAAAGGTGATCTGCTGCTGCTAAGTCGCTTCAGTTGTGTCCGACTCTGTGCGAATCCATAGACGGCAGCCCACCAGGTGATCTAGATGTTATCAAATATGGAAAACTACTTATTCAAACAATTTGAACATGGAGGTAATAGTGAAGAATAAACAGAAGTTGACATTTTTATATCCAGGTTAACAGCTTTAATACAACTGGCCCACAACAGGGGATGATTAAGCAAATTATGAGATAAAACAACAGCAAACAACCCTCAAAAATGGTATGTGGAATTTACTTCATAAAAATAGAAAGATGAGTGAATAAAGAGCATTAGACACTCTGTATATATGTAAAGATAAAATGTTTGATGCAGAGCCAAGGAGAACATCCAGATTATTTTTAATTATGGAGTTTTTTTCTATAAAGTTATTGAATCTGCAGTTAAGATTTAACAAGCTATGAAACATTTTTTTAATAAAATTTACCACTTTGTGTTATATTACATGGATGCATTTTTTAACAAAATGCTTACAAGCAACTAAACAATATCAATATGATGAGTAATTATACTGTCCCTCATGGTTTGATCATTATTTATTCATCATATTATGGTCCGTGTGACTATTTTCTCCAGGGAGTATCTGCAACAGAAGGATGAATGCTAATTCTATGAGCCTCTGCCACTTAAAATATAAACAAAGTAGTGGGGTTATTTTGGCCTACAGAGGTGCTTGATATAATTTTACCGCAATTTGAACAGACAGTTGCATTAGGAACATTCACTGTGCATTTCAGTGAAATAGACGGTGATGATAGTTAAACAAACCACCACTTAGGGGATAGCTCTTCAGCATGAACATAATAATATCAAGAGGAAATATCCATGAAGATGTGTTAACTCCTACTTAGTTAAGACTTGGCCACCAAGAAAAACAATTTGTCTTCTGTAACTATATTCACATGAGCAAAACAGAGTCTTTATTATTAGCCATATGGAGCAGGTAAAATATTATTAAAATTTTAAATATAATTATAATTTTAATATAATTATAATTTTATTAAATTCTGGTATTGTGGTGAAGGATAAGGGGTAGGAAAGAGAAAGTTAGGTCAAAAACTACCACTGTTTAAAACATAAGTTAATTAAATCTATATGTGAACTTAAAAATAATAACTCCTTTAGATCCAATGCAATTTTGAAATCATTTCTAGTTGCCTCACTTATTTAACCTTCACAACAACCCTTAGCATAGAAATCATTCTTATCCTAAAATTATAGGTGAAAAAAGAATTAGTAAAAACTCAAATTTATATGGTACTTTCTAGTTTTCAATGTGGTTTCACAAATATAATTTAGTTTTTGAAATGACTAACCATACTTAATAGAGAAGGAAATTAATCCCAGAAAGTTAAGTGAATTTCTGAAGATCTCATGCCTTGTAAGTGTCAGATCAGAATTCAGACCCCACTGCCCAAGTCCAGCCCTGGTGGATCCAGGGAATTCGAAGCAGGGATGGAGTTGGAGTCTGGAAAAGGACTATTTAATTAGAAATATAAACAGATTAGGAAAGAATAGTGTAGTAGAAAAATTAGTGGAGAAAAAGAGGCTGAATAACTTGGTTTACGAGGAAAACCAATAAAACTTCCAGACAGGAAGTTTGCACCACCTACGTTAGGCCACCGGCACCCACTTGAATATCAAAGGGTGCCCCAGCTTAGGCTCCCTTTCGCGTGGATCTTAGAAGCCAGGGCAAGTAAGTAGACGTGGTGAGCCTCCCCGCTCCAGATGGGAATTCAGCCGGAAAAGGGGAGAAAAGAACGACATGGGGGAGCCCAGCATCGGTGCAAGACTCAAGACTTTATTTTCAAAATCAGCTTATATACCCCAAGTTGTACATAAAGAAATAATGGAATATGCAGAGTTATGCAGGGGTAGCAGTCCTGCCCCTCACTGAGACCAGGCTTTCTTTTTGCATACCTTCTCATATACAAAAGGTCTCAGGTGGTTTACATTATCTTCTGGCCAAGAGGCCTGTTAACATGGGCTTCCCTGGTGGCTCAGAGGTTAAAGCGTCTGCCTCCAATGCAGGAGACCTGGGTTCGATCCCTGGGTTGGGAAGATCCCCTGGAGAAGGAAATGGCAATCCACTCCAGTATTCTTGCCTGGAGAATCCCATGGACAGAGAAGCCTAGTAGGTTACAGTCCATGGGGTCGCAAAGAGTCGGACACGACTGAGCGACTTCACCTTTCTAGATAAATGTCTATCAACCAGAAAACTCTTTTTCCTTAGAAGTGTTTTTTCTTTACTCTGCATCACCCTCAAAGTACTAAATAAAGTTACATTCCTGTAGAACAAAGGTGCAGTGGGTTATAACAAAGAAAGTACTTAACTCAAAGATCTAATGTTGCTAATACCAGGTCTACTACCTGTTTTTTCTATATATCAACTATATCTACAAATAAAAGATATGAAAATTTGGGAGCAAGTATTGGCTCAACAAATGAAACCTTTAATCAGTCCTATTTTAATGATTTTGACTCCTCGGAAGCCCCTGCATTCCTAGGATGTTTTAAGCTTCCTGTGCCTCTCGCAGTCGGGAGGCTGCAAGCAATCACATGCACAGCTGTAAGAGTCCGGCAGGCAGGCCAGAAGCCATCAGAGGGGTTTTTGGATTGAAACACTCGTATTATGCCCAGGAGATTTATTATCCAAAAGCTCTAAATTAATTTTCCAGAAAAAGGTGGTGGGGGGACAGCCCCCTGTTAATGTCAGAAGAGTAGGTGGAAAGCATAACACAGTAAAGCAGGCAGACTCTAGTTTTTGTGGGTGGATGCTCAGGAAATTCCAGGGGGAACCCCTGAAGCCTGATCACACCCTTGCGCTTTGCCCGGCTTCTTTCCTCATGACCTTTGCCATGCGCGGATTCCTCACCCTGGCTCCCGGCACCCCACTCCCGACTCGAATGGTTATTCAGACCTGATTCAGACCAAGGCTGCATCTGCACAAGGCATGATCAACAGCATCACTGGAGACCCAAGTCTGACCTCTAAGCTTCTCCCAACCACCTACTATTCACCCCATGGGAACTTACCGCCCAGGAGGTGTACTCCATCACATTCCTGCCTTAGTGGGAGACTTCAAATGTATCATAAGTAGTCTCTCTATGGGCAGACTACTCCCTATGGGAAGACTGGAGAAGGAAATGGCAACCCACTCCAGTACTCTTGCCTGGAAAATTCCATGGATGGAGGAGCCTGGTGGGCTATAGTCCTTGGGGTCGCAAAGAGTTGGACATGACTGAGCGACTTCACTTCACTTTCACTATGGGCAGAAGTAAAAACTTCAGTATATAAACACCTTATAAAGTGTCTACACATGGACATCACTAGATGGTCAATACCAAACTCAGATTGCTTATATTCTTTGCAGCCAAAGATGGAGAAACTCTATTCAGTAGCGAAAACAAGACCAGAAACTGACTGTGGTTCAGATCGTGAACTCCTTATTGCCAAATTCAGACTTAAATTGAATAAAGTATGGAAAACCACTAGACCATTCAGGTATGATGTAAATCAAATCCCTTAGGATTGTACAGTGGAAGTGAGAAATAGATTTAAGAGCCTAAATCTGATAGACAGAGTGCCTGGTTAACTGTGAACGGAGGTTCATGACATTGTACAGGAGGCAGTGATCAACAACCATTCCCAAGAAAAATAAATTCAAAAAGGCAAAATAGTTGTCAGAGGACACCTTACAAATAGCTGAGAAAAGAAGGGAAGTTAAAGGCAACAGAGAAAAGGAAAGATATACCCATTTGAATGCAGAGTAAGAGAATCCCAGAAAAACATCTACTTCTGCTTTATTGACTATGCCAAAGCCTTTGACTGTGTGGATCATAGCAAACTGTGGGAAATTCTTCAAGAAATGGGAATACCAGACTACCTTACCTGCCTCCTGAGAAATCTGCATGCAGGTCAAGAAGCAATAGTTAGAACTGGACATGGAACAATGGACTGGTTCCAAATTGCAAAAGGAGTACGTCAATGCTGTATATTGTCACCCTGCTTATTCAAGTTATATGCGGAGTACAGCATGTGAAATGCCAGGTTGGATAAAGCACAAGCTGGAATCAAGATTGCCAGGAGAAATATCAATAACCTCAGATATGTAGATAATACCACCCTTACAGCAGAAAGTGAAGAAGAATCAAAGAGCCTCTTGATGAAAGTGAAAGTGAAAAAGCTGACTTAAAACTCAACATTCAAAAAACTAAGATCAACCCATCTGGTCCCATGACAAATAGACAGGGAAACAATAGAAACAGTGAGAAACTTTATTTTGGGGGGCTCAAAAACCACTGCAAATGGTGACTGAAGCCATGAAATTAAAAGATGCTTGCTCCTTGGAAAAAAAGCTATAACCAACCTAGACAGCTTATTAAACAGCAGAGACATTACTTTGCCAACAAAGGTCCGTCTAGTCAAAGTTATGGCTTTTCCAGTAGTCATATATGGATGTGAGAATTGGACTATAAAGAAAGCTGAGCATGGGAGAATTGATGCTTTTGAAGAGAGAAGACTCTTGAGTGTCCCTTGGACTGCAAGGAGATCCAACCAGTCCATCCTAAAGGAAATCAGTCCTGAATATTCATTGGAAGGACTGATGCTGAAGCTGAAACTCCAATACTTTGGCCACCTGATGCGAAGAACTGACTCACTGAAAAGACCCTGATGCTGGGAAAGACTGAAGGCAGGAGGAAAAGGAGACGACAGAGGATGAGCTGGTTGGATGGCATCACCAACTTGATGGACATGAGTTTGAGCAAGCCTGGGAGTTGGTGATGGACAAGGAAGTCTGGTGTGCTACAGTCCATGGGGTCTCCAAAGAGTCAGACACGACTGAGTGACTGAATTATAAAATGTCCAAACACCCCACCTAATAATCTAGAAGAAGTTTTCAGGAACTTGAATAGAAGAGAGGGCATTCCCACATGGTGTGTCATACAAGGTTAAGGCAGAATTTCAGGGCACAGATAACCCTTCTGGTACAGGCTGCACCCCTACATTTGGTAGCTGAGCTAAAGAAGCCAATAGTACACAACTTCACTTTGGCTCTCCTCCCGTGCAGTTCTTGGTGCTGGCAAGGGACGGAACTGGCTCTGGTGGACTTTACAGCTTCTCTCTCATGGCATCAGGCTCTGGGGTCCCTTCTGATCATATTCTCTTTTCCAGCACACAGCAAAATTAATCTACCTCTCATAAAGGAAAATCTAGCTCATCAAACATTCACTGGAATTCTTCCTAACACTAAGTCACCTAATCATGCCATCTAATTATAGTGTTATTTCGACATTTGTTCCTCAGTAAAATGACTACTGGAAGAATGAAGCCTTTAGAGACACACATACATAGGGAAAGAGAGAGAGAGAGACAGAGAGAGATGAGTCTAGGAGAGACAGTTTAATACCTCAATAAATTATCAGCCATATTATTTTGCATTATACAGGATTTTCCCAATATATACCTCTTGTCTCGCTAGCAACAGTAGGAAAAGCAACCTCATATCCTCTTGATATTTGTTACCATAGTGAGCATATAATAGGTTTAAAGCAACTGCTAATTTTATTATATTTACCTATAACTGATTCAGTGACCTTCTGAAAAAGCAAAAATACTTGATTATGAGATGTTACCCATCTCTCTGAGACTCACTATTACCTACACAAACTTTTGTTTGCTAAAGTTTACAATCTAGGTAAGCAATTTCATGATATTAGATATAAGGGCAGA
This sequence comes from Oreotragus oreotragus, assembly GCA_006410675.1. NCBI lineage: Eukaryota > Metazoa > Chordata > Mammalia > Artiodactyla > Bovidae > Oreotragus > Oreotragus oreotragus. The sequence continues at coordinate 243,179 of SJYX01009260.1, read as the reverse complement.
ATATTTAAAGTTATGATATCCCAAGAAGGTAGGGCAAGACTGTAATCCAATCTTTTGTTCCATTCAGGTCCTCATGATTGGATGAAGCCTACCCACTTTATGAAAGGCAGTCTGCTTTATTGAAATTCTACAGATTTAAATGTAAATATTATCCAAAACATCCTCGCAGAAACTTCCAGAACAATTTTGGCCAAATATCTGGGCCATGCCCAGTCAAGCTGATACATAAAACTAACCATCATACATACAAAACAATTACTAAACTCCTGGTGCTCTGTATAATAAGAGAATGATATTTTAAACTCTTAAATACAGATACAGACAGTCCTAGCTCTCAACATTGTTAGTTGTTCTTAGTCAACTAACCACCATATGCATACCTGTGTCTGTATATAAGAAGCAGACCCATAGCTATGGTAGGTGGTCAGGTAGGGCCGACCACCTGTTATCTCATACCTCTTACCTCATTAACTCAGACTGGGAGGAAGGGCTGGACTGTGCTTGGCCCAGCACAGCCTGGACCCAACTGTTTGTGTATTACACATGTATTACAGGTGAGCTCTTTAACATGGAATGCCTGGCTTTAGAAAATATGATGTTCTCACTGTCTTGGGAACTGATGTGGCCAGATTACTCTCCTAAAGATGGGAAGGGTTCTCCTGACCAGAGTGGATATTTCCATATCAATTATCCTTCAAAGAGAGAAATCCTAGAGCAGAAATGGGGCCAGCATTAGGCAGATATGAAATGTAAGGGTAGAGGGCTTTTAAATTGGGATGACCCAGAGGGATGGTATGGGGAGGGAGGAGGGAGGGGGGATCAGGATGGGGAACACGTGTGTACCTGTGGCAGATTCATGTTGATGTATGGCAAAACCAATACAATATTGTAAAGTAATTAACCTCCAATTATATATATATAATTTTTTTTAAAGATGAGGCTACTGTTTCTCAGGCTTCCCTGATAGTTCAGTGATAAAGAATTTGCCTGCCAATGCAGAGGACACAGGTTCGATCCCTTGGTTGGAAAGATCCCCTGGAGAAGGAAATGGCAACCCACTCCAGTATTCTTGCCTGGGAAGACCCATGGATAAAGGAGCCCGGTGGGCTATAGTCCATGGGGTCACAAAAGAGTCAGACATGACTTAGTGACTAAACAATTGTTGCTCATTTTGAATTGAATTCTGAGGACTGAAGAGATGAGGTACTCCCAGTAGTAGAGGATGAAAGGGCCACTAGCACATGGCTGCACAACTAGATGAGGTGAAAAGTCTACTTGGTAAAGACTGGGAGGACTGGGCCCATGAATTCTACTTCTAGTGGTGGCATAACTTGTGTGCTGTTTGTAGTATTTCCAGGCCCAGAGACGGGGAAATGCAGAGAGTCTATATATGCTCCCAAAGGAGTAGCTAAGGGAATGATCAGACAAGGAAAAGTGTCACTGTTCATCCTCACCAACAACTGTCTCACCTTAATTAAGGAAATCTAAAACAGTACTATGCTTTGTTGGCTAAAACTGGTGTCCATCGCTGCTGCTGCTAAGTCGCTTCAGTCGTGTCCGACTCTGTGTGACCTCATAGATGGCAGCCCATCAGGCTCCACCATCCCTGGGATTCTCCAGGCAAGAACACTGGAGTGGGTTGCCATTTCCTTCTCCAAAGTATGAAAGGGAAAACTGAAAGTGAAGTCACTCAGTCGTGTCCAACTCTTAGCGACCCCATGGACTGCAGCCTACCAGGCTCCTCCGTCCATGGGATTTTCCAGGCAAGAGTACTGGAGTGGGGTGCCATTGCCTACTCCTGTGTCCATCGCTACAGTAGCAATAATACTGAATGGGGCACGGGGTGTGAGGGATAAAAAAAAAAAACTACAGAGTATGCACACTGGCTATCACTGATTTAGGTGAATCTGCTATCATTAGAAACATATTAGCAGAGATTTTGTTGTTCATCAGTTGTGCATTATGTCTAACTCTTTACAACCCTAAGAACTGCAGCACTCCAGGCTTCCTTTCACTACCTCACTAGTGAGGATATCCTTCACTATCTCTTTGAGTTTGCTCAAACTCATGTCCATTGATTCCATGATACCTTCCAACCATCTATCCTGTCATCCCCTTCTCCTCCTGCCCTCAGTCTTTCTCAGCATCAGGGTCTTTTCCAATAAGTCAGCTCTTCCCATCAGGTGACCAAAATACTGGAGCTTCAGCTTCAACATCAGTCCTTCCAATGAATATTCTGGACTGATTTCCTTTAGGATTGACTGGTTTGATCTTCTTGCAGTCAAAGGGACTCTCAAGAGTCTTCTCCAACACCACAGTTTGAAAGCATCGATTCTTCAGTACTCAGCCTTCTTTAGGGTCCAACTCTCACATCCATACATGACTACTGGAAAAACCACAGCTTTGATTATAGGGACCTTGGTCAGCAAAGGGATATCTTTGCTTTTAAATATGTTCTCTAGTTTTGTCATGACTTTTCTTCCAAGGAGCAAGCATCTTATAATTTCATGGCTGCCATCACCATCCATAGTGGTTCTGGAGCCCAAGAAAATGAAGTCTGTCAGTTTCCATTGTTTCCGCATCAATTTGCTATGAAGTGATGGGACTGGATGCTATGATCTTAGTGTTTTGAATGTTCAGCCAGACTTTTCACTCTCCTCTTTCACTTTCATCAAGAGGGCTCTTTAGTTCCTCTTCACTTTCTACAATTGGAATAGTATAATTTACACATATAAGGTTATTGATGTTTCTCACATCAATCTTGATTCCAGCTTGAGCTTCATCCAACCCGACATTTTGCATGATGTACTTTGCATATAAGTTAAGTAAGCAGGGTGACAGTATACAGCACTGATGCACTCCTTTCCCAATTTTTAACCAGTTTGTTGTTCTATGTACGGAGAAGGCACTGGCATCCCACTGCAGTACTCTTGCCTGGAGAATCCCATGGACGGAGGGGCCTGGTAGGCTGCAGTCCATGAGGTCGCTAAGAGTTGGACATGACTGAGTGACTTCACTTTCACTTTTCCCTTTCATACTTTGGAGAAGGAAATGGCAACCCACTCCAGTGTTCTTGCCTGGAGAATCCCAGGGATGGGGAAGCCTGGTGGGCTGTCGTCTATGGGGTCGCACAGTGTCAGGCATGACTGAAGTGACTTAGCAGCAGCAGCAACACACATAAGGGTTTCATAGGAGACAGGTAAGGTGGTCTGATAGTCCCATCTCTTTAAGAACTTTCCACAGTTTGCTGTGATCCAGATAGTCAAAGGCTTTAGCAAAGTCAATGAAGCAGAAATAGATGTTTTTCTGGAATTCCCTTGCTTTCTCCATGATTCAAGAAATGTTGGCAAATTGTTCTTTGGTTCCTCCGCCTTTTTGAAATCCAGCTGGTACATGCTAAAGCCTAGCTTGAACACAACCTTACTAGCATGTGAGATGAGCACAATATTGTGGTAGATTGGATGTTCCTTGGCACTGCCCTTCTTTGGGCTACCCAGGTGGCACTAGTAGTAAAGAACCCGCCTATCAATGCAGGAGACATAAGAAAAGCAGGTTCAATTTCTGGGTCAAGAAGATCCCCTGAAGTAGGAAATGGTTACCCTCCCCAATATTCTTGCCTGGAGAATGCCATGGACAGAGAAGGGTGGTGGGTTATAGTCCCTAAGGTCACAAAAAGCTGGACATGACTGAGCAACTAAGAAAGCATTTGAGGGGATTGGAAAGAAAACTAATCTTTTCAAGTCCTTTGGCCACTGCTGAGTTTTCCAAATTTGCTGACATATTGAGTACAGCACTCAAACAGCATCATTTTCAGGATTTTAAATAGCTCAGCTAGAATTACATCACCTCCACTAGCTGTGTTTGTAGCGATGCTTCCTAAGGCCCACTTGATTTCACACTCCAGGATGCCTGACTCTAGGTAAATAACCACACTATTGTGGTTATCTGAGTCATTAAGACATTTTTGTATAATTCTTCTGTGTATTCTTGCCACCTCTTTCAATCTCTTGTGCTTCTTTTGTTAGGTCCTTACCATTTCTGTTCTTTATTGTGCCCATCCTTGCATGAAATGTTCCCTTGATATCTCCAGTTTTCTTAAAGAGCTCTCTAAGTCTTTCCCATTCTACTATTTTCCTCTATTTCTTCACATTGTTCATTAAAGAATGTCTTCTTATCTTTCCTACATTCAGTTGGGTATATCTTTCTGCATTCAGTTGGGTATATCTTTCCCCTTTTCCTTAGCGTTTTGCTTCTCTTCTTTGCCCAGTTATTGTAAGGCCTCCTCTTTGCCTTCTTTCATTTCTTTTTCTTTGGGCTGGTTTTGCTCATCACCTCATGTACCATGTTACAAACCTCCATCCACAGTTCTTTAGGCACTCTCAGATCTGAATCTATTCATCACCTCCACTGTATAATCACAAGGGATTTGATTTAGGTCATACCTGAATGGCCTAGTGGTTTTCCCTACTTTCTTCAATTTAAGCCTGAATTTTGCAAAAAGGAGCTCATGATCTGAGCCACAGTCAGCGCCAGGTCTTGGTTTTTTTTTTTTTTTTTT
>SJYX01009260.1:160453-200298 GCA_006410675.1 Oreotragus oreotragus | reverse complement strand
CCCACTTGACAGATGAGAAAGCCAAGGCAAAGAGATGTTAACCAACTTTCCCAAGGTCACAGAGCTAACAAATAGGTGATCTCAATAGGAGGCAAACCCAGAAGGTCTCAGTGAAAAGTCCATGCTGAACATCTCTTTGCTTAATACCTCAAAACCAACAGGGCTGTCTAGTCAGTTTGGCAGGAGCCAGAGTCCAGGAGGACGGTTAGTAAACTCTGACCCTGGAGCACAGATCACAAGGTATGTGCTGGGTACTAGCCTCCCTGCAGGGCCACAAGTCAGGGGTCTGCTGCTAATGGAAAAGAAAAGATGGTAAAGGATTTCACTGACCCTAGGCGTGCTTTCTCGGAAGCCTTAAATCAGTGAAGGAAATAGTTTCCCTGAATTAGTATTAATACAATAGCAGTCTCTTTCACCTAACCAATTAAAAAGAAATTGCAGAGTCTTCTAGAAATAGCCTCCTCCCAGTTATCACTTCCACAACTCACAGGGCCCAGAAGCTTCCATTTCATGTCTCTTCCATGTATTTAAACTCATGATCTTCATATTAATTCCTCCAAAATGACATTTTATCATGAAGACTATCTCTATTTAACTTCCCTGTGTCAATATTAATGATGGCATTTGTGTGTTTATTAGGTAAAAATTGGGTCCTGACAATCACACAGTCAATTCCAGGGCCCACAAGCTAATGCATCAGGACTCCTCAATTGCTTTTTTAATTTCTTCTGTTGACACTGACCCTGTGTGAGGTTATTTATAAAAATCTTTATGAATACAATTTATGACTTAATTTTAACAAGTATTAGATAGATGTTATCACTGAGTCTATGACCTGAGGTAGCAAAGATTCTTATCAGATAGCATCAAGATTCATTTAAATTTCTCATTTGTAATTCCTGTTCTATTTTCCCAGCAGCACTAAGGGTCAAATATAAATGAAATGAGAAGTGTCTTTCATATTAACTATTCTTTATTGATTCCTTGGAGCAGAAATGTAGATCTTTCTAAAGCAATTGAAATGTTGGAAAAACAAAACACCTAAAGGAAGACAAAGAATATTTTTATGTGTACCTACAACAATTGTACATAAAAGAGATATTTTTTACTTGAACATCTGGAAGTTCATGGTTCACGTATTGCTGAAGCCTGGCTTGAAGAAGGCCTGACATTTTTCTTTTGACCAATTTTGGTGAAAAAAAAAAAAAAAACACTAGAAACCAACAGAATATTCTCTCTTAAATCATTGAAGAAATCATCTGTTCTGCAAAACATTTAGAAAGATTGTGGAAATTTTTCTCTGGATTCCCTAAGAAGGGGACAAATACTATCACATCACTGCATATGGCCAACAAGAATTAAGCTGTAATGGACCTATCCTGTAACCCCAGCACAGACCTCCCCTCATTACTTTCTCTGCAGACTATGGCCCAGACCATGAATATCAGATCAGTCTCTAATCTGTCAACAAAACTCTGTCACTCCCCTACTACCTATTCCCCAAGTCCTTTCCTCTCTCTGACAGAGCCCCAGTTTTTTCATTTTACAATGTGCTGAATGTATAACTCAAAATGTTGTACAAATGCAGTGACACAATATGGGTAAATAGGCTAGCTTCAGGTCTGTTACAGACTAGCAATGCTCTATTATTTTCTCTTTCTTTCATGGCACTCTTTTAGAGTCTCCTCTGCCTTTGAATCTCACTATAGTCTCTAGACCTTTCTCCCACTTGCTTCTGTATTCAAAACTACTTCAGATTTGCTCACAGAAAAGAAAGGATCTGATCATTTAATTCTAATAAAGGATTCAATAATTGACTGGATTTTATTTTTTAAGCCAACATTTGAGATTTCATGTAATCTCATTTAATACAACAACCCAGTGCCATATCTAGGCACTATTTAGTAATCATTCATCTTTGATCAGAACCCTAAGGCCAATAGAGGTTAAATAATTTGCCCAATATAACATGGTTTATAAATGGTAAGCCCGGAACTGAAAGCCAGGTCTGCCTGATTCCAAATTCATTCTTTCTATGGCACCATGCTTCCTTTCCACTTTCTTCCCTTAATTTCCTTACTCCATCCAAATAGTGAAAATTCTCACTGGACAACTGCCTGCCTAAATCTGCCTGCCAAGTCTAGACCAAAACTGCGTTACCACACGTAGCCAGCATGAAACTGCTAACTCACAAAGGTCCAAACACATCGTCTGCAATCAGGATATTGTGTTAATAACAGACACTTTTGCAAATGGCTTTGACATTAGCTACTATCATCAGGAGCCATTTGTAGTGACAGACAGAAAACAGGGCAGAAAGAAGGTTACTTGAATAATGGAAACAATATTCTTCATTACTAACTGAAATCACAAGATATACTTATGCCAAAGACATTCTAAGTCATTTAAAGACTTTAGAAAGAGTAATTGTTTTGTAATTATTTAAACTTGTTTGTGTTACCTACTGAATATAGAAATAACAATGATCATTGGAATGTAGTTGCTATACTCAGTTTAATCAAATCAAAAAACCTAAAAGAATATAAATCCAAGCATAACTGACAAAGTGTTTGAGCTTGTCCACACTAAATATATTAGTTTGGATACAAGGAAGATCCTAGATCAGGATCCAAGACCAACGCGAGATGCAAAAAGGGGATCAAGTGAGTCAGAGACCCAAAATAAAGGGCTCCAAAGATGAGAAGACTTACTAAGGCCAAAAGAAATACTACCTTCCTGGTTAAAGAGTTCAATATATGACAGCAAAAGAATTTGCTAGTTTAACACCATACCCCAATACTCTTCTACATTAGGTATGTCTGTGCAGTATTGTGTGTGTGTGTATGATTTTATGCTCATGGTGAATATTAATAACAGCACAAGTTTATTCCAAGTTTAGGCTCCATTCTCAAAAAAAATTCCTTTAATTATCTTTACAAATATTAAGTTATATAATCCTACTCAAGCATTGTGAAAGTAGCTATACCAAGTTCAGAATCAGCAACCTTCTTGGGAATCACTTTTTCTGTGTTTAGACATATGGTTCAAGTCACCTGTCTTTCCTTAGAAAATGTCCAAACAAAGCCTGATCCAGTCTGAATGAAAAAACAAATGTTCCTTCCTCAGGGTCTTCACCAACAGTGTCATCTTCCTGGCAGCCAACTTTGTCCTCATCCTCAATCAAAAAGCATTTTTTAAAGTGTCTATTCTATGCCAGGGCTTTCCAGGTGGTGCAATGGCAAAGAATCCACCTGCCAATGCTGGAAATACAGGAGACCCGGCCTCGGTCCCTGAATCAGGAAGATCCTCTGGAGAAGGAAATGGCAACCCACTCTAGTATTCTTGCTTGGAAAATTCCATAGCGAGGGGAGCCTGGCAGGCTACAGTCCACAAGCTGGACAAAGAGTTGGACATGACTGAGCACACACATACACACATTCTATACCAAGCCTGTTTTTAGGACTTGAGAAACCTTCAAGGGACCCACGAGTAAAGATCAGACATGGACACCAAAGTTGCGCTAAAATGGCGCGGTTCCCAGGATAAAAGTTAGTGCAGGATACAGTCGTAACCCCACAGAAGTGAAAGTCGCTCCGTCGTGTCCAGCTCTTTTCGAGCCCATGGAATATACAGTCCATGGAATTCTCCAGGCCGGAATACTGCAGTGGGTATTCTGGAGAATACTGGAGAAGGGTAGCCTTTCCCTTCTCCAGGGGATCTTCCCAACCCAAAGATCGAACCCAGGTCTCCCATATTGCAGGTGGATTCTTTACCAGCTAAGCCACAAGGGAAGCACATAGCCCCAAGGAGGAAGTGGCCTATTCTACATAGGGAATAGTGGCTCTCAAAACATTTGGAAAGTTTGTGATAAATGAGCTAAATCCAGAAAGAGAAGTATTACTTCCCTACTATAAACCAAAATGGGTGGAGGAGACTGAAAGTTTACTATAGAATGTTTAATACTAAGGTCCACATTAGCAGAGGTACCTATTACCAGAAACTTGAGGCCCACATATAGAGCTCTGCAGTAGGTCATTTCCCTGAAAACACATCCAGGAACCCTTCTTTCTATTAAGTAATACTCAGGTACCCATTATCTGTAAGAAATTCTGACCCATTAGTAATTGTGAAAAGGATGACTGGGCAAAATGTCTCCTAATCTCCTAATCTTCAAGTAAGTTTAGCACCAGAAATTGGCAACAGATATAACAGGTGTGGCAAACAAGGGGAAAAGGTCTATGAGACTGGCAAAAGCCTTGGGAAGAAACAATAACAATAATAACAGTAATAGCTAAAATTGATCTAATGCATACTGTGTGTTATGAGAATTTCCTATTATTTATATGAATCAACTAATTTAATCCTCAATCCCATGTATTAGGATTATTCCCACTTGACAGATGAGAAAGCCAAGGCAAAGAGATGTTAACCAACTTTCCCAAGGTCACAGAGCTAACAAATAGGTGATCTCAATAGGAGGCAAACCCAGAAGGTCTCAGTGAAAAGTCCATGCTGAACATCTCTTTGCTTAATACCTCAAAACCAACAGGGCTGTCTAGTCAGTTTGGCAGGAGCCAGAGTCCAGGAGGACGGTTAGTAAACTCTGACCCTGGAGCACAGATCACAAGGTATGTGCTGGGTACTAGCCTCCCTGCAGGGCCACAAGTCAGGGGTCTGCTGCTAATGGAAAAGAAAAGATGGTAAAGGATTTCACTGACCCTAGGCGTGCTTTCTCGGAAGCCTTAAATCAGTGAAGGAAATAGTTTCCCTGAATTAGTATTAATACAATAGCAGTCTCTTTCACCTAACCAATTAAAAAGAAATTGCAGAGTCTTCTAGAAATAGCCTCCTCCCAGTTATCACTTCCACAACTCACAGGGCCCAGAAGCTTCCATTTCATGTCTCTTCCATGTATTTAAACTCATGATCTTCATATTAATTCCTCCAAAATGACATTTTATCATGAAGACTATCTCTATTTAACTTCCCTGTGTCAATATTAATGATGGCATTTGTGTGTTTATTAGGTAAAAATTGGGTCCTGACAATCACACAGTCAATTCCAGGGCCCACAAGCTAATGCATCAGGACTCCTCAATTGCTTTTTTAATTTCTTCTGTTGACACTGACCCTGTGTGAGGTTATTTATAAAAATCTTTATGAATACAATTTATGACTTAATTTTAACAAGTATTAGATAGATGTTATCACTGAGTCTATGACCTGAGGTAGCAAAGATTCTTATCAGATAGCATCAAGATTCATTTAAATTTCTCATTTGTAATTCCTGTTCTATTTTCCCAGCAGCACTAAGGGTCAAATATAAATGAAATGAGAAGTGTCTTTCATATTAACTATTCTTTATTGATTCCTTGGAGCAGAAATGTAGATCTTTCTAAAGCAATTGAAATGTTGGAAAAACAAAACACCTAAAGGAAGACAAAGAATATTTTTATGTGTACCTACAACAATTGTACATAAAAGAGATATTTTTTCCAATTTTTGTGATAAATATGTCCTACATCACGTATTCCTAAGCTGACATTTTAATATGAACAATAGGAACACCATTTTTTAAATTAGAGAGTTCTTAATAAAATACTCATTCAAGGTTTTCAAACTGACCACCCACAGGATAAATAGCTTGGCCTATACAGAGTTTTAAAAATATGAGTTGTTACAAAAAGCCTTGATTTCTAACTTCTTCTGAAAAGTCAAAAGATCTGGCAACACTGTGCCTTTACCTTCCCATAGCATTAGAGTCCCTTCTTAGAGATAGTCTATGTCTTCTCCAGTGGTCATAGTCCCATTGCTCATTCTGTCTTATACCTAATCCTTCACTCATTTGTACCGTTTGCCTGATCCATGAAGGCTTCTGAGTTGCCCACTCCTCTTGTTGCTCAATTACTTCATTATACAGATAAGGAAAATAGGAACCAAAGATATTAAATAATATGTTCACACAAAGACAATATCTAGGTCCCAGTCTTCTAATCCTTGCTGCTGCTGCTGCTGCTGCTGCTGCTAAGTTGCTTCAGTCGTGTCCGACTCTGTGCGACCCCATAGATGGCAGCCCACCAGGCTCCCCCGTCCCTGGGATTCTCCAGGCAAGAACACTGGAGTGGGTTGCCATTTCCTTCTCCAATGCATAAAAGTGAACACTGAAAGTGAAGTCGCTCAGTCGTGTCCGACTCTTAGCAGCCCCATGGACTGCAGCCCACCAGGCTCCTCTGTCCATGGGATTTTCCAGGCAAGAGTACTGGAATGGGCTGCCATTGCCTTCTCCACTAATCCATGCTACATTACCTATTTTCTTATTGCAAATTTTACCCTTAACAATATCTATAGGACATATAGACACATACTATTTAACACCCCATTGAGTGCAATGAATAGGTAAATATTATTGTGCCTCTGCCTCTGCCACAGACAATTGTAATAACTATGATCTAATTTACTGATCCTAATGGAATGTTTTACACTTACAGATCTGTCATCAGAAACAAATAAGAGCTGTGAGGATTGCCTAGAATGATAAGATGCAATGTCACATTGTATTGATTTACATCTGATACCTGCAGTAGTGATTCCTCAATAATCTAAACACAAGTATCACTGAGCCCAGGAAACTGAACATGGTCTTAAAAAAACTAAGAAGCATCTCCGATTGTAAGCACCTAAAATGGTCCAATAAACCACATCTCCTGATATGCTTGCTCTTAAGTAATTCTCCTCCACTTGAGGGAGGGTTCAACTGAATAACCCACTTCTAATGAATAGACTAGAGCAGAAATTGTCTTGGGGTGCTCTCATTTGCTTGCTCTTAAATTGCTTGCCAGACTGTCATTTTATGAAGCAACTCCATGAAGAGAGCCATGTGGTGAAAGACGGCAGCTTGCCAACAACCACACAAGTGAGCTGGAAGCAGAATCTCCTCCCAGTCTATACCCTAGATGAGAGCACAACCCCAGTCAAAACCTTGACTGCAATCTCATGAGAAATCTTGAGCCAGAAGTATTCAATAAACCTTTTCCAGATTCCTGACCTTAAGAAACAATGAAATAATAAATGGTTGCTATTTTAAGCCATTAAGTTTTGGGGTAATTTTTTACATGGAAACAGTCAAACAATATGGACTATTTTTAACCATAAATACAGATCATAGATTCCTGAATTCCCCATTGTTCTGAGCCCCTTAAATTTTTATCACATATTGCAAACAATGTATGTGTGTGTGTGAGTGTTTGTATATATACATATACATATTTGTGTGTATAAATGTATATATACACACATATACATATATGTAGATAGATGTTTCAGAAATGTGGAATGACATACTGATTAAAAACACATGTATAAGTAAAATAGAACTGTATTCAAATCCTGGCTATGACATTTATTAGCTAGATGACCTCAGAAAGATACTCAGCTTTGATTTTCTCAACTGAAAAATGAGTTTAGCCTCCTCACTGCATTTGACATATGACTCTACTTTTATTCTTAATCATAGTTTATTTTAGTTACTGACTATAATACACTCTGAGGTCAGATCAGTTCCAGTAGCCTCAAACCAAAGAGCAATCAGAAGGTCATCCATGCATGCCCCAAAACCTAGGCTTTATGGTAGATCTCTCAGCCCATCCCACACTAAGCCCAGCTTCCTCAGGAAGCATACCCAAAGTCACAGTCTCTCCTGGGCATGGGGTCCTTACTGGGGCTAGTAGGTGTCTGGTAGCCCAAAGCACAAGTATGCTATTGTTTCTCAAGCCCAGCACTTACCAAGCTCCTTCTATTTGTCTTCCAGCCCTCCAGTGAGAGCTCATGAAGTTATTTTTACAGTCAGAGTAGCTGGCACAGGAAATGAATTTTATGTGACCTTCATTCCCTCAGACTTCCTATAAGACCTAGACTTTTTTCCCAGTGTTTATGGATATCAGATTGACCCATCTGTGAAATAATGTTCATAGACACTTTCTTTTTAAAGATGATATGTGATATATAACCAAACACCATGTACTCTTCAGGGGACAATAACAGGCTGACTCTTTGATCATAAGATTTTTACACAATTCAAGATGAATAGAGGAAAACTGCTTCTGAGTAAAGTACTTAATTTTGGCAAAGTTCAAGATTTTTAAACCATCATCCTACAGATTATGACTTTTCTCTGCATTTTCAAAATTAATATCTTTGGCTTACTCACTCCCTTGAAGGAGAAAGGAATCTTCACAGAGCAGCTTGCACAGGGTTATTTATGGATATAAAAACTTGCCATCTGAGGTCGGCAATAACTCTAAGAGTCCAGAATGTTTGTGTGGGTGACTGTGGTTGTTTTACACTGTCATCAAACTCAAAAAAGTATGCCTGAACAATTATTCACAATTTGATTAAACTTACTTAGAACCTATTTAAATTTGCTCCTTCATTTAACAAAATTTTATTGGATATGCTCTATGCCAGGTGCCACACTAAGCACAAAAGATAAGTGAGATGTCACATTTATCCTCAAGTGTATTATAATCAGTGGCAGAGACATACATTTCAAAAAAGAAGAATTCAACTTATGAATAATTCAACTTATTTAGAATCAGGTCAGCATTCTAACGTACTACAGGAGCACTAGTTATTGAAAGCAGGAAGGAAATGCTGCTTGGAGAGTTAGTGAAACAAATCTGGTAAGAGAGAGAGCTTTAATTAAGGAATGAGAAGGGACGAATAGAGGAATGAGAAGTTGACAGATCTCCAGGTCCAATCATAAATCATACAAACAAAGGCAAGGAGGTGTGGAGGGTATGACGTGTTTGTAGAGACTCAACAATATAGAACTTAAAGTGTATGAAGAGTATAGTGGGAAATAAGAATGGAATGGAAATGTGAGCCCAGATTAGGAAAAACATCCAGACATGAAGAACAAAGATACAAGCTAGGGCAGCAGCAGTTACAATGAAAAGGAGGTCACCAGATGTAAGAATGACAGCCAACTTAGAAAAGACACGACACGATTAAGAGACTAGCTGGACACATGTGTATGATTTTATTTGGGGAATTTTTTTTTTGTTTGAAGAAAAAAGTTGAAATAAAAGAAAAGAAATAGAAGACATAAAGATAATATGATAATTAAAAATAAGAGATCTAGCAAAAAGGGGGTTAATTTTGGAGGACATAAAAGGATGGTTGAGAAGTATTCCATTTGAGCAGTCAGTGGGATATAGAGGGTTTAGGACAACTGAAAGCCTGGAGGTGAATGAGGGAATGAAGGGAAAGTAATTAAGGTAATTACTTTAAAAAGTAAATTACAGATAGTATAATAGAAGATCTAATGCTGATATATATGTGTCTTTAGTAGGCTTTAGTAGGGCTTGCCTGGTGGCCAGAGGTTAAAGCGTCTGCCTCCAATGCAGGAGACACGGGTTCGATCCCTGGGTTGGGAAGATCCCCTGGAGGAGGAAATGGTAACCCACTCCAGTATTCTTGCCTAGAGAATCCCATGGACGGAGAAGCCTGGTAGGCTACAGTCCACGGGGTCACAAAGAATCGGACACGACTGAGTGACTTCACTTCACTTAGTAGGCTTAGCAGTGAACTCTATCTTGAAAAGTCATTGCCTCTAAATACTACAATGGGACAAACTAACTTTTTCAAACACAGATAGTAAGTATTTTTAAGCCTGCATCAGTCTCTGTTTCAACTATCCAATCTGCCATTGTAATGCAATAGCAGTGATGACAATACACAAATGGGCATGGCTGTATTCCAATAAAACTTCACTTTAAAACACAGGTGTCCAGTCTGCAAGCAGTCATTTACCAACCCTGTAGCAGAATGCTTTATGATTCCACTTTATTCAATATAGATTTACTGAACCCCTCTTTTTACTGCTAATGTAAACCAAAGAGGAAAAAAAGAATAGCAACCACTTATAGGGTACTTGTTATATTTCAGATACTTCGCTGCTGCTGCTGCTGCTAAGTCACTTCAGTCGTGTCCGACTCTGTGTGACCCCATAGATGGCAGCCCACCAGGCTCCCCCATCCCTGGGATTCTCCAGGCAAGAATACTGGAGTGCGTTGCCATTTCCTTCTCCAATGCATGAAAGAGAAAAGTGAAAGTGAAGTTGCTCAGTCTGTCCGACTGTTAGCGACCCCATGGACTGCAGCCCACCAGGCTACTCCGTCCATTGGATTTTCCAGGCAAGAGTACTGGGGTGGGGTGCCATTGCCTTCCCTGAGATACTTCGCTAAGCATGTTTAATACATATGCTAGCACCTCTAACACAAAAGTAAAAGGTAGATAGTACTGTCGGAGAAGGCAGTACTATCCTTATACTGTAAAAGGGGTGGTACTGTGAGGGTGCTCAGTTGTGGCTGACTCTTTGTGACCCCATGGACTACAGCCTGCCAGACTCCTCTGTCCATGGGATTTTCCAGGCAAGAATACTAGAATAGGTTACCATTTTCTCCTCCCAGGCATCTTCCTAATTCAGGGATTGAACCCACATCTCCTGCATCGCAGGTGGATTCTTTACTATTGAGCAATCAGGGAAGCCAAAAGGAGTGGTAAGCAAATGCAAAAGTTGGGCTTTCTGACTGGCAAAGATAATAGAGGGAACCTAGTAAAACCAGTACTAACGGTCACATAGAGAAGGAAACTTATGCCTATGAATAAACCCAAAGCAGGACTTGTGATGACTGGGAAGGGGCACCATCCTTAGTAGAAAGGTCAGATTAGGAAAACAAAATTGTCATCTCTTGCCAGAGGGAGGGGAAAAAATATCTCACTCTATCTTATCTTCAGGTGGATCTTTTATGATGATGAAATGTTCCCTTTAACTCTGGCAATACTGTGAGGTTGAAATCTACTTTGTCTGTTATTGATGTGGCCACATTCATTTTCTTATGCTTACAGTTTTCATGCTCTATCTTTTTAAATCCTTTTACTTTGAACTGTATTTATATATTTATAAATTGTCAGAATTAAAGATCACAAGATGAATGGATATAATTCAAAAAAAGATGAACTTAAAATATCTAATTAGTGTTCTCAGAGAAACTAAAAAACACACAAAAATAAAAAGACTATTATTAAAAAGAGAAGGAATTCAAAAAATAGAAATATATATTAAAAAACTTAAAGGCAATGAGTCTACCAGTATATCTTGTAAAAAGACAAATGTGTAGATTATCTTGTTCATCTTTTGCTATGCAACAAACAACTCTTAAACCTCAGTGATTTACAGCAAACATGTATTCTTGCCTATGTTACATGAGGGATGCAGCATGGCTAAGCAAGTCTTCCACTCAGGTGGCTAAGCCCAGATTCATGTTTATAAAAAACAGAAAGAAAACAACATAGACATGAAGGAAACAAACTCAGGAAACTTAAAGTTAGACTAAGAGTAGCTCAAACAAATAAGAACTAATTTCTTATTTATAAGATGGAGTAAAAAGTATAGAGTTATGACAAATACATTTTTTTAAAAGAAAATTTATAGAGCTAAAGAAAAAAGAGAAATTCTAAATTGAAATGAACCATTTTCAGCAAAATAAATGATCAAAATGACCCATTAAAACCTATAAAATTCTTGAACACTACAGAATTAAGAGAAATACTCTAAATGTTTTCTCAGAGGGAAAAAAAATTCCTTATGAAGAAATGAGAATTCAGCTGGTAGTCAGATTTATCAGCAACACTGAGTGCTTGAAGACAAAAGAACAGAGATCACCAAAGTTACAAAGAATATTAAGTCCAATCTAGAATTCTGTAACAGATCAAACTGTCAGTCAAGGACAAAAATAAGATATTCTAATTTTTTTTAATTCCTAGAACTCTTTTTTAATTTTATGTGTGGGTATAATAAAAATTCATATTTTTCAGAAAATGATCTTATTGCCAATAAATGTAATTAAAAAAAACATTCCATTCACTTTAAAATGTATAGGAATACAATGATCAAGAAAGACAGGATCCATATGAATAAAATGATAAAGCATTACTAAAGTATGTAAAACAATATCTGAATATATTTTAAAAACACACCATCACTCTTGGATGAGAAGAGTTAATATAAAACCACTAAGTATCTTAAAATTAACATACAAATTTAATATGATTAACATTGAGAGAAGACTGATCCAATCAGATACCAGAAAATACCATAAAGCCCAAAACTTTAATCAAATAAGAATGACACTGGCATAGGAATGGAGAATATGTCCAGGATACCTAAAAATTTAATATATGACAAATGTAGATTTTAATTCAATGGAGATAATGTAGTTTGTAACAAATTAAACTGGCAAAAAAGATAGGTCAAAAATATTGCAAGAATATCTAGAAAACTACATGGTCAAATTAAGAGCGAAGGAAAACTCTTAATTAAGATTTAAAAGAAATAACATAGTTTTAAGAGAAAAAGGAGACAGAGGCAACTGGCACCAGTGCCCCTCCAAAGCTTCTCCCTCTTCAGGAGGTCAGCCCCACACATCACCAAGCCCATAGCAGTCACTGCCAGATTCTCTAGCCAGCCAGGGCAGGAGTCAACTCTGCCCACCAGCGTGTCCATAGCAGTCACAGTCAGGCCTCATAGACAGCCAGCAAGCAACAAATCCTGTCCATTAGGGCATCTGCAGCAGTCACAGCCATTCCTCCACAGTAGCCAGCCCGTGGGTTCTGCAGGACCCCTTCTATATAAGGCCACTCTTTTAAGACCATGAGACAAAGCTGATATACCTGCTTCACAGAAACAACCATAGACAGGAAAATTAAGGAGATAAAGGAGTATCTTCCAAATGAACAAACAAGACAAAAGCCTCATAAAAGAACTACCTGAAATGGAAATAAGCAATTTACCTCATATAGAGTTCAAAATAATAGTCATAAATAAGCCTGTCGAACTTAGGAAAAGAACGAACTCAGTGAGAACTTCAACAAACTTCAACAAAGAGATAGAAAATGTAAAAAAGACTCAATCATAATTGACTAACACAATAAGTGAATGAAAACAACACTAGAGGGAATAAACTGCAGGAAAGAAGACTTAAAATCAGCTACAAAGAAAAAAAATGCAAAAAAACACAAACATATGTTGGCTAAACAGCACGCTATTAAACAACCAGTGGGTCAACAAAGAAAACAAAGAGAAAATGAAAAAAGTCTTGAGATAAATGGAAACGGAAACACAAAGTTCCAAAATCTAAGGGACATAGAAAAAGAACTTCTAAGAGGGAAGTTTATAGCGATACAGACCTATCTCAGAAAACAGTAACAACTCAAATAAACAATCTAACCTTAAACGGACAAAAACTAGAAGAAGAAGAAGTAACAATAACCCAAGTTAATGGAAGAAAAGAAATAATAAAGAGCAGAGTAGAAATTAAATAAAAACTAAAAGCCAATAGAAAAGATCAATGAAACTGAGAGCTGGTTCCCTAAAAAGATAAACAAATTAATCAACCTTTTTAGTCAAATTCATTAAGAAAAAAAGAGAGAAGGCCAAATAAATAAAATCAGATATTAAAGAGAAGTTACAAATGACAATACAGAAATACAAAGTATAAGAGATAATACAAACCATTTCTTATTGTTGTTGTTCACTTGCCCAGTCGTGTTCAACTCTTTGCAATTCCATGGACTGCAGCACATCAGGCCTCTCTGTTCCTCATCACCTCTCAGAGTTTGCCCAAGTTCATGTCCATTGCATTGGTGATGCCATCCAGGCATCTCATCCTCTGATGCCCTCCTCTCCTTTTGCCCTCTATCTCTGCCAGCATCAAGGACTTTTCCAAAGAGTCAGCTATTCACATCAGTTCAGTTCAGTTCAGTTCAGTTCAGTCACTCAGTCGTGTCCAACTCTTTGCAATCCCATGAACTGCAGCACGCCAGGCCTCTCTGTCCATCACCAACTCCCGGAGTTCACCCAAACTCATGTCCATTGAGTTGGTGATGCCATCCAGCCATCTCATCCTCTGTCGTCCCCTTCTCCTCGTGCCCCCAATCCCTCCCAGCATCAGGGTCTTTTCCAATGAGTCAACTCTTTGCATGAGGTGGCCAAAGTATAAGAGTTTCAGCTTTAGTATCAGTCCTTCCAATGAACACCCAGGACTGATCTCCTTTAGGATGGACTGGTTGGGTCTCCTTGCAGTTCAAGGGATCTTCAAGAGTCTTCTGCAACACCACAATTCAAAAGCATCAATTCTTCAGCACTCAGCTTTCTTCACAGTCCAAATCTCACATCCATACATGACTATTGGAAAAACCATAGCCTTGACTAGATGGACCTTTGTTGACAAAGTAATGTCTCTGCTTTTGAATATGCTATCTAGGTTGGTCATAACTTTCCTTCCAAGGAGTAAGTGTCTTTTAATTTCATGGCTGCAATCACCATCTGCAGTGATTTTGGAGCCCCCCAAAATAAAGTCTGACACTGTTTCCACTGTTTCCCCATCTATTTCCCATGAACTGATGGGACCAGATGCCATGATCTTCGTTTTCTGAAGTTAAGCTTCCAGCCAACTTTTTCACTCTCCTCTTTCACTTTCATCAAGAGGCTTTTTAGTTACTCTTCACTTTCTGCCATAAGAGTGGTGTCATCTGCATATCTGAGGTTATTGATATTTCTCCCAGCAACCTTGATTCCAGCTTGTGCAGCAGATGACCAAAATACTGAAGTTTCAGCATTAGTCCTTCAAGTGAACATTCAGGGTTGATCTCCGTTAAGACTGGCTGGTTTGATCTCTTTGCTGTCCAAGGGATTTTCAGGAGTCTTCTCCAGTACCACAGTTTGAAGGCATCAATTCTTTAGTGTTCTGCCTTCTTTACGGTCCATCTAGCTCTCACAACCATATGTGACCACTGGGAAGACCATTGCCTTGACTATACAGACCTTTGTCGGCAGGGTAACATCTCTGCTTTTCAACACACTGTCTAGATTTGTCATCACTTTCCTACCAAGAAGTAATCACCCTCTGATTTCATGGCTGCAGTCACCATCTGCAGTGATTTTGGAGCCCAAGAAGAGGAAATCTGTCACTACTTCCACCTTTTCCCCTTCTGTTTCTATGCACTAATGTGACTGGATGCCATGGTCTTAGTTTTTTTAATATTTAGTTTTAAGCTGGCTCTTTCACTCTCCTCCTTCACCCTCATCAAGTGGCTGTTTAGTTCCTCTTCACTTTCTGCCCTTAGAGTGATATCACCCACATATCTGAAGTTGATGTTTCTCCCGCCTGGCATTTCTCCTGATGTGCTCAGCATATAGGTTAAACAAACAGGGTGACAGCAGACAGCCCTGTCGTACTCCTTTCTCAATCTTGAACCAATCAGTTGTTCCATACAGGGTTCTAACTGTTGCTTCTTGACCCACATACAGGTTTCTCAGGAGACAGGTAAGACAAACAATTTTGTGCCAATATATTAGACAACTTTGAAAACCTGGATAAATTCCTGGAAACATGTAATCTCTCAAGACTGAATCAGGAAGAAACAGAAAATATGAGCAGACTGATCAATAGTAATGAAATTGAATCAGTAATCAAAAAATTCCAATAAACAAAAGTGCAGGACGATATAACTTTACAGGTGAATTATATCAAACATTTAAAGAAGAATTAATACCTATTCTCTCAAACTATTTCAAGAAAGAAATTGAAGGTGAAGGGATACTCCCAAACTCATTTTACAAGGCCAGCATTACCTTAATGCCAAAACCAGGTAAAGACACTACAAAATAAGAAAATTACAGGACAATGTCACTGAGGAACATACATGCAAAAATCCTCAACACAACAATAGCAAATGAATTCAACAATAGATTACATATACCATGACCAAGTGAGATTCATGCCAGGAATGCAAGGATGATTCAATACCTGTAAATCAATCAACATAAAACACATTAACAAAACAAAGAATAAAAATCATATGATAATCTCAATAAATACAGTTAAAAATTTTGACAAAACTCAACATTCACTCATGATAAAACAAAAACTATCCAGAAAGTGGGCATAGAAAGAACTTATATCAACATAATAAAAGCTATATATGACAAGTCCAAAGCTAACATCATATGCAACAGTGAAAAGCTGAAAGCATTTCCTCTAAGATCAGGAAAATGACAAAGATGTCCACTCTCACCACTTATATTCAACATGGTTTTGGAAGTCCTAGTCACAGCAATCAGAGAAGGAAAAGAAATAAAAGGAATCCTAATTAGAAAGAATTAAAACTGTCACTGTTTGCAGATGACATGATAGTATACACAGAAAATCCTAAAGATACTAATAGAAAACGATTAGAGGTCATCAATGAATTTGGTAAAGTCACAGGATACAAAATAAATGCACAGAAACCTGTTGCATTTTTATATACTAACAATGAAAGATCAGAAAGAGAAATTAAGGAAACAATCTCATTTACCACTGCACAAAATAGAATAAAACACCTGGGAATAAACTTACCTAAGGAGACAAAAGACCTGTACTCCAAAAACTATTAAGAGCTACAATAATTACTTCTGGTGATAACATGAAGGAGATCATGCTTTACTAAAAGTGTTGTTTCATGAAATGTTACCGTTTTTTGGAAAGCAAGCTGACAATATCTGTTAAAATTTTAAATTCATATATCCTATGCCCAGAAATTCATAACTATATATGCAGAAGGATGCCTTCTGCAGTTTTGTTTGTAATGACAAAAGCTGAAATCAATGCACATTAATCAGGGAATAATTGAATAAATTATGGTGCATTCACATCCTAGAGTTTTATGCAGCAGTCAAGAAAAATGGAGGGAAAAACCTATATCATTTGGTTTGGAGAATTTTTATGAAATAATATTGGTGTGGCTGGATTGAAGATAATAAGACAAAAAGTGCTCATTATTTCATGTAAATAAATTTGAAGACTGCAAACCACACAAAAAAAAGAATAACAATGAAAGTAAGCCATATAAAAACCTATGAATTGCAATTAATCTAAGGCATCTTAGATTAATGGGATCTTACCTTCCCATTTTTTCCTTATGCTTTCCTCACTTTGTTTTACATTTTCTAAAAGGAGGAACCTGCTGCAGAAAAACAAACATATTAAGAGACAAGGTACAACTACGTGATGTTGCAGTAGAGTGATTATTGTACTGAGATTTCTAAAATAAAACGTGAACAAATCAGCCTTATGTGCTATAGAAGAAACTATTTTCCAAATATGTTCCACTGTTCTTTTGGTAATTTGATTGTGGTGACAGGTCAGTCAGGCTATAATTGGTTTTAATTAGCCTCCCTAATGCCACAATATTCTTTACCTACATACAAACTGTCAAAATGCAGGATGAAAAGAGGGCAAGGGAAAAGGAGGGAGGAGAGAGGTTGGTTCATTTTCCACCTTTTTCAAAATGTCAGATAAATTGTTTTCAACCTGTCTTACAGGCAAATGCCCCACTTTCCAGTATAAATAAGGGGAAATATGTCACCATGGCAGCTCTTAGGAAGAAATGGCTGGTCCCTCAGCAACAGACAAAAAAGTCAAGTCTGCTTTTGTGCATATAATGCATTGTTTCCAGGGTTCAGGGGGGAGAGAAATCTGTACATCTGTACCCCAGTTTCTTCTGGTAAAACACTATTTTAGGAAATGCTAGAAACCAAGGAAATACCATACAAATCAAGGAAATACATCTAACGACGCAAATATTTTTGTATTACCAAGCACTCGTGGGCTATGTCTATATGTGTGTCATATAGTCTGCAAAACAGTATTTCCTTATTGACTTTAAAATAGCTGTGTACATACTGACATTTTATCCAAAACACAACATTATTTTTAAAATTCAAGACTGAGTCATTTCAGGAACCTCTGGGAAGCCACTGTCGTTCTCAGCAGAGTCTGAATCAGAAGTCACCTGGGAAGCTGACCTACAAGGTACTTTCCATCATTAAGATTCCAGGATACTCCATTTCCTTTTTTAAATGATGAGAGGGCTCAGTCAGGATCAACCCCAGGATTCGTGTACCTCAAGCGCCACACCTCTTTCTTCCTCCCACATAACTATTAATACTCAACACATGGTCATAGCTCACTCAACTCAGCTACAGATGGCAAGCAGAGACATCTTGCCAGGGACACTCCCATCCTCCACTCCCCTTAGACTTCTAATAAAGACAAGAGTTGTGAATACGTGGAGTTGGAGCCATCACTATTCCCCCACCTCTACCCTCAGTCCTGAGAACCCCATCAGAGAAGACTGGTTTTTCCAGACCCTCATCCTCAACTGTTGGCCTTCAGGGATAGAAGACAGATCACATCATTTTGGCTTCCCTGGTATCTCAGACTGTAAACAATCTGCCTGCAATGCAGGAGACCCAAGTTCAATCCCTGAGTTGGAAAGATCCTCTGGAAAAGGGAATGGCAATCTACTCCAGTATTCTTGCCTGGAGAATTCCATGGACAGAGTAGCCTGGCAAGTTACAGTCCATGGGGTCACAAAGAATCAGACACGACTGAGCGACTAACACACACAAGTCATTTAGTCCAATGATCCTTCGGATACTGAACATGAACTTCAATTTATGAGCCTCCAAGTGTACTGAATTGAGGCAACCTCTTTCTCTTTTGTAAAAACTAATTATTTCAATGGTGGTCTTCCTTAATGTGCAGTGGAACTCTGCCACTCTTTTCAATACTTATTTCAAAACTTCCACAAAAATCTATTCAAGACGAAGCTTCTCAATGCCTTGACTTCCTCAACTTCTTCCATTAATTCCGCTTCTATTCCTTGGATAACACAGACTAAGATTAATCTGTCTTTCAAATGACAGCCTTTGTAAACTTATGCATTTCCCCATATCCTGACAAATATAAACAAAGTCTCTCTTTGCAGCAAACATCCCAATTCCTCAAAAAATCTCTTTCCATCAATGGTTACTAGGGGCTTCACCATCCTTTCTACTCTCCTATAAATATTCTCAAGATAATCCATGTCCATATGAGGCATCCAAAACTGAATATGATACTCTAGAAGAGGACTGAGCAGCTCAAGGCAGAATAGCAACATCTTCTGGTTCATTTTCAATGTTATATCTCCAATACTGCTACCAAAGGTCATGTCATCTTTGTAGAAACTACATAATGTCATAGAGTTTGTGTTCAGCTAAAATATGTAAGATACGCTTTATGCGTACTAGGAAATGATACCTCCTTGATTCAACATTATGCAGTTAAATTTGGAAACTTCAGTGTATGATATAATTTACCCAGATTCCATTTTAACCTTCTCAGGTGTGGCCCATTCTCTGACTAACCCTTCCAGACCATATTCACAACCAAGAATCCCCTCTACCCACTACCATCCAGCTTAGCTAGCCTATCTTAGAGCTGAATTCACAATCTCTTTAAAAAGCACCTCGTTGGTGCAGACATTTTGAACAGATAACTTTTTAGTACATTTCTCCTCTCCTGTTCCTTATCTCAATGAATGGCATCACCAACAGTCTCCTCAATTCTCCAGGTTAAAAATCTACGTGGAATCTTTTGCTCCCTCTCTCCCCACATCCTATCAGTCCAAGTCCTGCCGAGGTTACCTCCTAAAAGTATCTCCAGGACTTGTCAATTTGTCATTTTCACTGCCATTTTCCCCTTCAGACCAAAGTCTTCCATTCACCAAATACTAAAAACAGCTTTTTCCTCTTCTCTCACTTGCCCCTATAATTAAAATCTAATTTCTCTCCACTGCTTAAAAGCCTTCCACAGTCCCTTTTTGACCTAAATCACTAAACTGCTCATATGGCCCCTGATTTCCTCTCCCTTCTTAATCATCACTATTTGCCTGTATCAGAATTCTGTATTCTTCACAGCTCTTGCCTGAGAAATGTAGGTTGAACATTCTCCAGCCCTACTTCTTCAGCCAAACACTGCAGCTCCACTTGACTCTTTTTCTGTAAGAAGCCTCCAATGACTACATCCTCAAGAATGGGCCAGAAGCTCTCCCCATGTGCCCCACTGGCAGATCTCTCTCATGTTATAGTAACTGTTTACACTCACCCCAATCTCTTCCCTCCTTATTCATATCTCTTATCACAATGATTTGCATTCTTCACTCTTACATGGACCCTTGTGATTACATTGAATTCCATTTGAATATTGAGAGTAATCTCTCTATCTCAAGATCTTTTTTTTTTTTTTCCACAAATAAGATCTTTTATTTGTCACCATTAAGAGTCTGCATTTTAAACCGATTCTTGGACTGGTGGCTCGTATCCAACAGCTCGTTCAACTTTAGCACCTGTCTCATCCCCAGTAGCTTTTCCAGAACTACTACCTTCACCATGTAGCTCCATGAGTTTTCCCAATTCAAATTTGGGCTTCTTCAGCATTTTTACTTTTCTAATGAAGACATCATGGAGTGGATAAATAGATTGGCAAGCCTTTTCTATGTCTTCTCCAATGCTATCTAGAATCAATTTATTGACCACCTCTTTCAAGTCATTTGTCTGCACCTCTCGGGTCATGATTTCCATCATCTTCTTACGGATTTGGCACACCTGCTGGTGCTGGGCGTAAGAGGTCTTCCGAATCTGATTGTTGTGCTTTTTAGTAAAGCCCACACAGAGCAGACGAAGCAAGTAACCATAAATAGTCTTGACATCAATGTGAGCTTCAAGCATGGTCTGCCATTTTTTCACCATGGAGCACATTTTGTCATGGGTAAGATCCATACCATGAAAGTTAGTCAGGCAGTTTTTGCCCTGAACATCCTCAGTAATTAGCTTGAATTTTCTAAATGCTACTTCATCATTCTGCAGATCAGCAAGACACTTCAAAAACACGACCTTTGAGGCCATCAGATGCGATTTTGGTTCCTTGAGTTCTCATGACCAATGTTTTCCCAATATTCCTTATATTGAACATAGCTGGTGCTCTCACATCATACCAATCTTTTTTAGAAAATGGGTCAACCACTTTCTTCTTGGCTCCCTTTTTGCCTCCTTTTGTAAGGCGCTTGTTGTTGCCAACCGCCACGGTGCTGCTCAGAGAGCCAAAAGGCCAAGATCTTTACCCACAAATGAAAAATCCCTTTTACCATGTAAGATAACATATTCACAGCTTCTGGAGTTTAGGACTAAGACATCTTTGGGGGTAAGAGGGGGATGTCACTATTCAGCCTACTATGAGGTTAGAATTGAGAAGCAAATGGGGAAGACCATTCTCAGGTAAAGAAACAGCATTGTGCAATGGCTCTGAGATGAGGAGTACAGTACACTGAGATCCTGAAAGAAAGTAATGTAGGTAAAATCCACAAAGCCAAAGAAAAGATGCTGTGAGATATAAAAATGGACCAGATGGTAGAGAGGCTTGTTAGTCATGTTGAAAACACTGGCTCCAGTCCTAACAAGATGGGAAGCCACTGGAGGCCACCAAGCACTGGGAGTGATATCATCAGACTTATATTTTTTTAGAAGATCATTCTAGCTTCAGTGTAAAGAATAGGCTGGAGATGCCAATGGTGGCAGTAGAGGGAAACTTCATTTATGTTTCTGAAAAACATCTGAGAACATACTTTCATCATTCTAAGCATCTTATGTGTGTGCAGTATTATTATTAATAATATACTACAGATGGTGAATGCAGCCATGAAATTAAAAGATGCTTACTCCTTGGGAGGAAAGTTATGACCAACATAGACAGCATCTTAAAAAGCAGAGACTACTTTGTCAACAAAGGTCCATCTAGTCAAGGCTATAGTTTTTCCAGTGGTCGTGTATGGACATGAGAGTTGGCCTATAAAGAAAGCTGAGCACCTAAGAATTGATGCTTTTGAATTGTGGTGTTGCAGAGGACTCTTGAGAGTCCCTGGGACTGCAAGGAGATCCAACCAGTCCTTCCTAAAGGAGATCAGTCCTGGGTGTTCATTGGAAGGACTGATGCTAAAGCTGAAACTTCAATACTTTGGCCACCTGATGCAAAGAGCTGACTCATTTGAAAAGACCCTGACACTGGGAAAGATTGAGGGCAGGAAGAGAAGGGGACGACAGAGGATGAGATGGTTGAATGGCATGACCAACTCAATGGACATGGGTTTGGGTGGACTCTGGGAGTTGGTGATGAACAGGGAGGCCTGGCATGCTGCAGTTCATGGGGTCGCAGAGCCGGACATGACTGAGCAACTGAACTGACTGACTGACTCGATAATTAAATTTCCCTACATTTGTCATTACATGCACTTCACAAGCCTTTATCAATACTCACCATCACCTTATGATAGAGAAATTACAGTCTTTTAGGCAAATGAGAAAACTAGGGCTGAAAATGTTAACTCTGTTGCCCAAAACAGTTCATCCAAAGAGAAGTTGAGCCAAAATTAGAACCAAGATTCTTTATTCCCAGTCCAGTGCTTTTTCACTTTAATTAGCATGTTTCCCCATCTAAGAACAAACCTTTTAACAAGTCCAGTGGGTTTTCATTTTGACTAGGACTCTCTTACTTTCCCACTGTCCAGATGTGAAAGCAGATGTCAATGCATCACTGAATTTATCTGGTCACAGAGTTGACCATCACTACTGTCACCATATTATTTCAGAACATTCCCTCAACAACAAGACTCAACTCACATTCCACATTCATTGGTCAAAAAAAGAAAGGAAAGTCTTCAGAGTTGCTGTTCCATCTGCAGCTCAGAAAACAATGATAGCTCTCTGCTTGTAAGTTAGTTTCAAAAACAAAATGAGCCTCTGAGCTTTTTGGCTTGCCTTACCCCCCAGCAGGGTCCTTGCTGCTCTCTGCTCAGCATAACAGACCATTAAACATGTTGGGTCTAACGTAATGATTCATATAGCATGTACACTCTTCCCATCTCGTTAATCACCAGTTTCTGAAATATCCTGTTTGTAAGAAAGAAGCAATAATGTAAATCCTCATAATAAGAACCCTCAACTAAAGCAAATTTGTTTCTACTGAACCTCAGCATTAAGAGAAAGAATCAAATGACAGTGAAATAAGCTAATTTCAATTCTTGCTTCTGAAAGGGCAAGAAAAAAAATATTTCCAGCTGTTGACATGGGATCAGGACCCAGGAAATTATTTGAGAAAACCAAAAATAACAAAAATCCCAAGTCCTGAGTTTGCCTTTAAGGATGTGACCACTTGCCTACCAAGCTCATTCAGTTCAGTGCCGTCATTCAGTCGTGTCCAACACTTTGTGACCCCATGAACTGCAGCACGCCAGGCCTCCCTGTCCATCACCAACTCACAGAGTCCTCCCAAACCCATGTCCATTGAGTCGGTGATGCCATCCAACCATCTCATCCTCTGTCGTCCCCTTCTCCTCCTGCCCTCAATCCCTCCCAGCATCAGGGTCTTTCAAGTGAATCAGCTCTTCGCATCAGATGGCCAAAATATTGGAGTTTCAGCTTCAACATCACTCCTTCCAATGAACACCCAGGACTGATCTCCTTTAGGATAAACTGGTTGGACCTCCTAGCTGTCCAAGGGACTCTCAAGAGTCTTCTCCAACACCACAGTTCAAAAGCATCAATTCTTCAGCACTCAACTTTCTTTACAGTCCAATTCTCACATCCATACATGACCACTGGAAAAACCATAACCTTGACTAGACAGACCTTTGTTGGCAAAGTAATGTCTCTGCTTTTGAATATGCTATCTAGGTTGGTCATAACTTTCCTTCCAAGGAGTGTCTTTTAATTTCATGGCTGCAATCACCATCTGCAGTGACTTTGGAGCCCAGAAAAATAAAATCAGCCACTGTTTCCACTGTTTCTCCATCTATTTGCTATGAAGTGATGGGACCAGATGCCATGATCTTCATTTTCTGAATGTTGAGCTTTAAGCCAACTTTTTCACTCTCCTCTTTCATCTTCATCAAGAGACTCTTTAGTAGTTCTTCACTTTCTGCCATAAGGGTGGTATCATCTGTATATCTGAGGTTATTTATATTTCTCCCAGCAGTCTTGATTCCAGCTTGTGCTTCCTCCAGCCCAACATTCCACATGATGTACTGTGCATATAAGTTAAATAAGCACGTGACAATATACAGCCTTGACGTACTTCTTTTCCTATTTGGAACCAGTCTTTTGTTCCATGTCCAGTTCTAACTGTTGCTTCCTGACCTGCATACAGATTTCTCAAGAGGCAGGTCAGATGGTCTGGTATTCCCATCTCTTTCAGAATTGTCCACATTTTATTGTGATCCACACAGTCAAAGCTCATTCACTAATTCATTAAACCCTCAAGCCGAGACAGGATACAGACACTGAGCAGAGAACCGGATGCCAAGATGATAAAGAGCCCATCCCAAGTCTTAAGGAGCTTCAGTTTCGATGACTGGGGGAAAAAAGTACTGCACCAGCCAGGACACTGACTACAAAAGGGCCTAATTTCACCCAAAATGACCTAATTTCACCGAAAAGGACCTAAATAAGCAAACAAAAATGGATCTTCCAATGGCTTTAGGCACTTCTGGATTCAGATATTTAAACACCCAATAGATTTGTGTCTCTTGCCATCAAAAACTCTGTTTTCTTCCATGTTAATTTATGTTACTGTCAGTTTCTACAGTTCTGGTGGCACAATCACCTTCAGCCATTCTAGCCTTATGTCCAACTAGTCTTGCAAACCCATGGAAAGGGAGAGTCCCTTTTCCAATAATTCCACCGAAAGTACTGAACTTGACTCATTGGACTTGTGATATGCATCTTTTTCTGAATCATTCACTGTGGTCAAGAAGATGACATTGCCAGTAGACCCACTCCTCACCAAGCAGGGAGAGTGGTCAGGTCACTTAAATCACATGAACTGAGAAGATGAATCAAAAAATAAAAGTGCTCTTACCAAACAAAAGGGAAATGGATGCTGTCCAGATAGAAACTGTACACATCCTCTGTAGCTGTATACACACCAGTGTGCAAAAGGTATTATAGGTCAGGGAAGCATGTGCAGAAGAACATGGGGGGACACAGAGGAAGAGAGCAGCTAGCTCTGTCTATGGGAGGGAAAATCAGGAAAGGCTCCTTTATGTTTGAGCTGACCCTTAAAAGGTAAGTAAGTGCTTGCTCCACCCTGAAAGGAAGTTTGCTTCCCTGAACAAAAGTACTGGAACCATGAAACAGCCCAGTCTGCTTGGGGGGATGTAGGAAATTCCTCCATTTTGTCTCCCCCCATCTCTGCTGTCTTCACATTCCACCTCTACCTGGAGGTCTCTACCTGCTCCAGGTCCTGAGCTGACACTCAGAGAAAAGTGATGTGTATCAAAGATCTTGTCTCCCTCAGCTGCAGAGGCTGAGTATGGTCAAGCTTCTAGCATTAAAATCCAAAGCCACAGGGAGGAGAACTGAACTCCAGGACTGCCCCTTGTGACATCGTCAATGCCAAATCCAAGAGATGAAATTTCTGTCTGGTTTCTTATTCCATGTCCAATTACAGATAGTTATCGAGTTGCTGCTCTGGACCAGACCACCTTCTAGGCAATGGGTATATGAGGTTTCTGCTCTCACGGAGATTAATCTCCAGCAAACAGGGGCAAACAAATAAATCAATGTGTCGATTCATATTGATCTTGAGTGACTGGCCTGCAGCAGCTTGGAGTGGGGTTTCCAGCCAGAGATTAAGGTCAGGTTGTGGTGGTAAAAGCACCAAATTCTAGCCACAAGACCAGCAGTCAGGGACAAGGGCCCTGGCCCTTCGGCTTTGCAGAAAATAATTTCCACAGAGATGGAAAGTAGTGAAGCAAATGTCTATTAAGAGGAAAAAGAGTACAGTACGTGTGGATAGACACACAGGCAGACTCAGAGGGAGAGTCCCTGAGTCACACCCTTGTGGCAATTTGAATTACTTTTATGGGGCATTTCTTCTGGTTTTCCTTTGGCCAATTATTTTGATTTGCCTGGTTCACAGTCCGTATCAGGAATATCTCAGGATCCTTCCATGTGTGTGCACGCATCTCTCAGCAAACATGGATCCTACCACAAAAGCCTATGGGTTTTATTAGCATCACTCCCCTTTGACCTCCAAGGAGCCTTTCTGTGCACGTGTAGTCACGGAGGTCTCCTGACTTCAAGAATGAGAAATATGTGGTCTGGGCAGGCCCAGCCTCATCCCCTAACTGTCCTGCTATTCTCATCTTAGAGTTTTAGTCCATAGGAAATGGATCTCCAACTGCTTTACCCTGGAGTGGGGGGGTGTGCCATCTATCTCCTGCCTCAATATCAGAATGTGCTAAGTTTTATAAGATAAAGCAGCTATGTATTCACAGGGATTCACAGCTGAATTCACAGTGATTCAGACTGCTGCTGCTACTGCTAAGTCACTTCAGTCGTGTTCAACTCTGTGCAACCCCACAGACAGCAGCCCATCAGGTTCCCCTGTCCCTGGAATTCTCCAGGCAAGAACACTGGAGTGGGTTGCCATTTCCTTCTCCAATGCATGAGTGAAGTCGCTCAGTCGTATCCAACTCTTCACGACCCCATAGACCGCAACCTACCAGGTTCCTCCGTCCATGGAATTTTCCAGCAAGAGTACTGGAGTGGGTTGCCATTGCTTTCTCCGTACAAGAAGGAAAGAGCTGTTTTAGTCAGCATTAGAAAAGGGCTAAAGATCCAACTCTCAAAATGATACAGGTCTTTGAAAAAGCATCATCTCAGGCAGAAAGTGCACAAATTCCAAAAGCCCTGGGGTGAGAACAAGCTTTGGCCTATCTGAGGTCAAGAAAGAGAAATTCTCTGTCATAACCCTGCAAAATCAGAGCTTTAGGTTGGACCCCTATCCATAATAAGGTCCCAAGCTTTTGCCATCCCTTCCTCAAAAGCAAGATTCCTTGGGACTTCCCTTGCAGTTCACTGGTACAAACTCCATACTTCCACTGCAGGGGACACAGATTCAACCCCTGATGTGGCAACTAAGATCCCCATATGCTGTGGGGCATGGTCCCCTCCAAAAAGCAAGATTCCTTCTGTAAAAGCAATCTCTACCATATATTAAGTATCTGCTATATTCCACGGATTGTGATAAAAATGTATGCATACTACCTCACTGAATCCTCAGAAAGTTAAATACTGTCATAGTCATTTTATAATCTAAGAAAACTGAATCTCAAAGCAGTTGAGAGTCATACAACTGGAGAGGTAATAGCCCAAGATTTATATGGAGACCTCAACATCCATACTTTTCTCCCTGTTTTACTACTAGTGGAATAAACTGAATATACATTGGACTAAATTATGGAAAACATACTGGTATTTCCTCCTAAACATTAAATATGGAGATTATTTACACCTGAATCTTTACTCCTAGTTGATATCAGGAAAAAAGTGTTAGAATAAATATTCAAACTATAAGAAAAGTCTCTGTATTCAAAATCTAATAATAGTAAAATTGCATGCAAATGGATTACTGAGACACCAGTGGAGAATGCAACCAGATATCACAAAACTATTCACTCTTCAGCAATCCTATTTTGTTTAGTTTTCTTCCTGAGAAAATTGATACCAAAATTTGCTCTCTTCCATTTTAATACTAGGGAAATAGGTTAAAATAATACACCAAGTTATTTTAATATATCTCAAAGAACACATATCTTGAAAGGACACCAATGGCAGGTGAGGGGGAAATAGGAAGTTCTATAGTCAACTAAAGTTTGGGAAATTCTGTACCTACTCTTAGGATTCACAATGAATCTTAGGATATAAATAGCTATTAAAAGTCTTGCAATAAGGAAATCTCTTTCACTTTGCTTAATCCAAAATTACCTAAACTTATTTAACTCCCAAACTCCTCTTTCAATACCATGTATACATATTCCCTGAACCTTAGAGTCCACTTGGACAATGTTGATTGACAGTTAAGTTAGACAAATCTTTCTTCTACCTCACTCTGGAGGATTATAGTAGTGGTTGCACTAATCTGTTCACACTTCATTGTATTCCTGCCCTTGGTATCTCCTTCTTGTGCATGCATGTGTGCATACACACACACACACACACACACACACACACACACACATTCTGAACTTGGCTGTAGGACTTGCTTTAAAGGAAATAAGACAACACCAAATACAAGATGCAGGAGAAGACTTGTAAAGTACATGTGTCCCCAAGCTGGCCCTCTCTCGATGCCCTTGTGTCCCTTATGATCACCACCATGAAAAGAAGCCCAAGCTAGACTCCTGGACCATGTGAGAGAACATGGAGCAGAGACAAACCCTCCCACCTGAGATCTCTCCTAGACCAACCGGCCCCAAGCCAACCTGGTAACTGACCCATGACATGTGAGTGAGTTCCATTTGAAACCAGCAAAAAAACTGTCCAGCTCATCCCAACCAAACTGCCAAACACAGAGCTGTGAAGGAAAGAGAGGGTTGTCATTCTAAGCCACTAAACGTCCCGGTGGTTTTGTTGTTGGTTAGTCGCTAGGTTGTGTTTGACTCTTTTGCAGACCACCAAGCTCCTCTGTCCATGAGACTTCCCAGGCAAGAATACTGGAGTGGGTTGCCATTTCCTTCTTCAGCCGATCTGCCTGAGCCAGGGATTGAACCTGCATCTCCTGCACTGGCCGGTGGATTCTTTACCACTGAGCCACCAGGGAAGCCTCAAGGGTGATTTAATCATAAAGTAAAAACTAAAACTGAAACATCCACTAATGGAACAGTTTTGGCATTGTGCTCTGAAAAAAACCTTAAGGAAAATGAAAACTTCACAGTTTCTAAATTTAATGCTCTTTTAGGCCACAATATTATCATCTGTGATTTTTAAAAATGAAATCTAAAGGTTCTTACCACAGATCCCTTTCCCATGGAGGTAAGTGCACTTGAATCTTAGATTTATAATTAGTAACAGCTTCTGGAATTTTCTTGGAAGTTTGCAAAGTTGTTTACCTTGATCAAACACCAACATCCCTTCATGAACTAATATACCTCCTTTTGTCAAAACAAACATTGGCTCCAATTATCATAAACCAAATAAGTACATTACACTTTTTAAGAGGCTTCTAACCCTTCACAGATGATTTTAATTCGGGGAACCTTAAAATTAATAAACTGTGAAAGGTGTATCTTCAGTCCTTGTTGGACGAAAATGAATATTAATACCCTGCTGATGAGTCATTAACACATCTCGACAGTATGAAATAAAAGTTACTTTCACTAGGAGAGGCCCAGTTAATTATGTTAATAGCAAAGGTCATAATGCCAGGAGGTTGAGTTTATGAGAAACAACAAACCTGATAAGTTTATTAAATAATAATACTTCCATCAGCTATTAAAAAAAAATTTAATGGGAACCAAAATAGCAAAGTGTAAGTTTATGGAGAAGAGGGAAAATACCAGCTCAGAAAGTCATTCCAGACATGTCCTCCTTTCCAGTACACACTGTGAAAACATAATTCCCAATTCATTAGAGAAGCAAAGGTATGAGTGGAGAGAAACGCTAATTATGCATTAGCTCAGTTAGCTAAAATCAGATGGGGTAATATCACACGGACTGATGGAATAAGACATAAAATTTTAAATTCCAGGCAGACTACTGCAAATGACTTTTAAAGAAGCCAGCCAGTTCCTGTTCTCCAAAAACCACAAACTGGAATCTGGGAATTGTATCTCTTAGCAGAATAGCAAAATTCACCCTAGAGAAGCTGATAATCAGTGAATGAAATAAGCATAAACTAAGGGTAAAGACAGATCCTAAGACAATGTCTAGTAATGTCTTTATTATAAAATACAAGTAAAGCTGGGGAAAAAGAGGGTAGATTAAAATGGAAACTGGGAATTCAACTTGAGGAGACCAAAAATTTGACTATGAGGTATTCATAGGCATTGAAACAATCATATTCTTTTGTTATCAACAACACAATTTATCCATTCTATTGTTGATGGCCATGTAAGTGGTTTCCATTCTGTAATGTTACAAGCACCACTGCTCTAAACTAACTTGTGTCTCCTGGTGCACAGGTATAAGAGTTATTTTAAGGCTGTGGTTCTCATTAAAATCACCTGCAGAATCTTCACTAGCTACTCTTTTGCAGACCACCAAGCTCCTCTGTCCATGAGATTTCCCAGGCAAGAATACTGGAGTGGGTTGCCATTTCTTTCTGTTCCCATCACAGACCAACTACATGACTGATTCAAAATACGGGCAGAAGTGAGGGAAGCGGGAAAAATGAGGGATGGGAGGGGCATGAGAAGGTGGGATGTCAAGCTTTTTTTTTCAATATTCAATTTGTTAATTATTCAAATTCCACCAATTGTCCCAAAATGTATTTTATTCCTATTTTCCTTTATTTTCTACCTGATGACCCAGTTTCAGTCCATAGCTTGCATTTAATTGGTAACCTGTGATCTTTTTTAATCTAAAATTGTCTCTCTGCCTTTTCTTTTGACAATGACTTTTCCAAAAGGCCAGACCAGTGTCTTATAGAATGTCCCAGGTTCTGGACTGTTTCCTGACAATATCATATATTTTGGTCCTCTATCCTCTAAACTTCATGTAAACAGAAGTTAGGTATACAGATTTGATTAGATTCAAGGTAAACCTTTTGAGGTAAGAACACTTCCTAGGCAATTTTGTGAACTATTACATCATATCAGGAGACTCATGATGTGACAGAATATTTATTTCCCATGTCCATAGACAAAAGAAACCACAGCAATTGTAGCCACCACCACCAAAGGTGAGATGGTGAGGCCTGAAGGAAATCAGGAAGGAAAGAATAACTGCCTTCTAGCAGCCATCTCTGCAGGATAATTTTTTTATTAATTGAAATTAAGATGAATGGCCTTAGCAATTCTAGATTCTCGGTACCTTTGAACTGGAAGGACTCTCAAACTCATCTTCCATTTCAGTGGACAAAGTTATGGCTTTTAGAGTCAGGAATACGATGATTCTTCCTCATTCAAGAGCCTGACGTGTGTCAGCTGTAAACTGGCACTTGCCAACAGCATTTACCATCTGCCTCTGTGGAGACTGAATCCTGGGCTACTACAACTGCTGACCTTCAATATGCCCTGAAAGGAGTTCAGGGTGGAGAATGAGGTACTCTGTGCTCCAGGAAAACTGGTGGAACAGGTCTTTAAACATTAGGTATTTGGGGAACTGATTTCATGATCCCAATCCTTCCATCTCCACATATCTAGAAAAGCACTAAATCCTTCCATGGTGACATCTGCTTCTCATGCTTTTTGTAAAATAAGTGCTTGGTTGCACTGAATTCCTCCTTCACCAAAATCATTTATATTGGATTTCCCCCACTACTACTTTAGAACAGTTTCTCAGAGCTATCTGAGGCACTGTCTCCCAGGCTTCAGTCCTTATTTTGCCCTAAATAAAACAACTCACAACTCTCATGTTATGCATCTTTTTTTAATTGACACATGGAAATCAATTAT
This sequence comes from Oreotragus oreotragus, assembly GCA_006410675.1. Classification (NCBI taxonomy): domain Eukaryota; kingdom Metazoa; phylum Chordata; class Mammalia; order Artiodactyla; family Bovidae; genus Oreotragus; species Oreotragus oreotragus. The sequence goes on along the minus strand of SJYX01009260.1, from coordinate 168,921 downwards.
AGCATTTATTAAGTATCTACTCTGTTTTGTAGTTATAACCCATTATACTTAATCTCATTTAATCCTCACAATAACCTCCTGAGGCTATAACTAGTCTTAGGATTTTTAAAAAAAGGAAACTGAGGGTCAGAGATATCAAGTCACAGGGTCACAGAGTAAGCACAAAGCCAAGAAGCTTGTCTTTACTATTCAAAGCTCATAACCATATCCAGTGTTCATTTCCCCCATAACCAGTATCTTTGCTCCTATACGCCTGAAACTCTAAATGCTAAGTTGTTTCAGTCATGTCTGACTCTTTGACTAGCCCACCAGGCTCCTCGGTCCATGGGATTTTCCAGGCAAGAATACTGGAGTGGGTAGCCATGCTCTCCTCCAGAAACCATAAATGAGAGAGACCAATCTATCTATCATTCCCTCTTCAGTTCAGTTCAGTTCAGTGGCTCAGTCGTATCTGACTCTTTGGAACCCCATGAATCGCAGCACGCCAGGCCTCCCTGTCCATCACCAACTCCCAGAGTTCACTCAAACTCATGTCCATCGAGTTGGTGATGCCATCCAGCCATTTCCTCCCCTATCGTTCCCTTTTCCTCCTGCCCCCAAGCCCTCCCAGCATCAGAGTCTTTTCCAATGAGTCAACTCTTCACATGAGGTGGCCAAAGTACTGGAGTTTCAGCTTTAGTATCATTCCTTCCAAAGAACACCCAGGGCTGATCTCCTTTAGAATGGACTGGTTGGATCTCCTTGCAGTCATTCTCTCTTAGTTGGAATCAAAGACCCCATTTCATCAAACTGAGTTTTCTATGGAAAAGCAAGCAATGTTTCCTAGACGGGTCAGCTGAAACTCACAAAGATTGAGTGCACAACTGAAAGTCACACAATAAATCAAAGACAACAGAGCTTCAAAAGCAGCATAGGGTTTGTACTGAGCAATGCAGCTCTCAATGAAACTCTGGGGCTAGGGATGCTGTACAATTGGAATATACATAGACACCAAAAGTCCAATCAGGGAGCAAAATTCTGAATGGAGTGATGCTTTTGAAAGACAAGTTCAGAATAAAAAATAATTATTGCTAAAACTGACTCCGAGTGCTTCACCAGATTATTTGTAATCATTTTCACAACCCTCAGTTCATGTCAGTTCAGTTACTCAATCATCTCCGACACTTTGTGACCCCATGGACTTCAGCACACCAGGCTTCCCTGTCCATCACCTACTCCCAGAGCTTGCTCAAACTCATGTTCATTGAGTTGGTGATGCCATTCAACCATCTCATCCTCTGCTGTTCCCTTCTCCTGCTGCCTTTAGTATTTCCCAGCGTCAAGTCTTTTCAAATGAGTCGGTTTTTTTTGCATCAGGGGCCAAAGTATTGGAGTTTCAGCTTCACCATCAGTTCTTCCAATGAATATTCAGGGCTGATTTCCTTTAGGATTGACTGGTTTGATCTCTTTGCAGTCCAAGGGACTCTCAAGAGTCTTCTCCAACACCACAGTTCAAAAGCATCAATTCTTTGGCGCTCAGCTTTCTTCATAGTCCAACTCTCACATCCATACATGACTACTGGAAAACAATAGTTTTGACTGGATGGAACTTTGTTGGCAAAATAATGTCTCTGCTTTTTAATATGTTATCTAGGTTAACCATAGCTTTTCTTCCAAGGAGTAGGCATCTTTTAATTTCACGGCTGCAGTACCATCTGCAATGATTTTCGAGCCCCCCAAAATAAAGTCTCTCACTGTTTCCATTGTTTCCCCATCTATTTGCCATGAAGTGATGGGACCGGATGCCATGATCTTCGTTTTCTGAATGTTGAGTTTTAAGCTAAATTTTTCATTCTCCTCTTTCATTTTCATCAAGAGGCTCTTTAGTTTTTCTTCACTTTCTGCCATAAGGTTGGTATCATCTGCATATCTGAGGTTATTGATATTTCTCCTGGCAATCTTGATTCCAGCTTGTGCTTCACCCAGCCCAGCGTTTTGCATGATGTACTCCGCATATAAGTTAAGTAACCAGGGTGACAATATACAGCCTTGACGTACTCCTTTCCATGTCCAGTTGCTTCTTTACCTCTATACAGATGTCTCAGGAGGCAGGTCAGGTGGTCTGATATTCCTATCTTTTTCAGAATATTCCACAGTTTATTGTGATCCACACAGTCAAAGGCTTTGGCATAGGCAATAAAGCACAAGTAAATGTTTTTCTGGAACTTGCTTGCTTTTTCGATGATCCAGCAAATGTTGGTAATTTGATCTCTGGTTCCTCTGCATTTTCTAAATCCAGCTTGAACATCTGGAAGTTCTTGGTTCATGTACTGTTGAAGCCTAGCTTGGAGAATTTTGAGCACTACTTTGCTATTGTGTGAGATGGGTACAATTGTGTGGTAGTCTGAACATTCTTTGGCATTGCCTTTCTTTGGGATTGGAATGAAAACTGACCTTTTTCAGTCCTGTGGCCACTGATGAGTTTCCAAATTTGCTGGCCTATTGAGTGCAGCACTTTCACAGCATCATCTTTCAGGATTTGAAAGAGCTCAACGGAATTCCATCACCTCCACTAGGTTTGTTTGTAGTGATGCTTCCTAAGGCCCACTTGACTTCACATTTCAGGATGTCTAGCTCTAGATAAGTGATCACACCATGATTATCTGGGTCATGAAGATCTTTTTTGTACAGTTCTTCTGTGTATTCTTGCCACCTCTTCTTAATATCTTCTGTTTCTGTTAGGTCCACACCATTTTTGTCCTTTATTGTGCCCATCTTTGCATGAAATGTTCCCTTGGTATCTCTAATTTTCTTGAAGAGATCTCTAGTCTTTCCCATTCTATTGCTTTCCTCTATATCTTTGCACTGATCACTGAAGAGATGGTGATCAAGACCATTCCCAAGAAAAAGAAATGCAAAAAGGCAAAATGGTTGTGTGATGAGGCCTTACAAATAGCTGAGAAAAAAAGAGACGCTAAAGGCAAAGGAGAAAAGGAAAGGTATATCCATTTGAATGCAGAGTTCCAAAGAATAGTAAGGAGACGTAAGAAAGCCTTCACAACCCTAGAAGTATTAAACAAACCTCTACTTTATAAGTGAAAAAAACCAAGGACCAGAGAGCTAAGAAAATGAGTCAAGCTAGAATGTAAACCCAAACTGTCTGATTCCAGACCTAAACACTGAATCGTTATTCATTATCTTCCTACCACACAAGTGTTAGCAGCAAAACTAATACAGAAACTCTAAGTTAACCAAACCCTCCTCTATAACACTGAAAGTTAGTATTGTAACCCTGAAAACAGAAGTTCTGGAGTCAGCCTGCCTGGGTTCAAATCTCAGCCATTTTCAATGGAATAAACTTGAGCAAGATTTTTAACCTTGCTGTAAAGATACTAATATTTCCTACCTACTGCTGGGTCAATGTATACAAAGTGCTTGGAAGAACATCTTTTAGTAAGAACTCTGAAGCTGTTACTTATTATTTTTAAACTGTTTGCTTCCATTTCCTCCACTTTCACTTCAGTTGGTACTCTATATTTCTTTATCACTTCAAACAGTGATTATATTCTCAAAACCAGAGATCCCAACCTATTTGGCACTAGGGACCAATTTCACAGAAGACAATTTTTCCATGGACCGGGGAGAGGAGGGATGGTTTGGGGATGATTCAAGTGCATTACCGGAGAAGGCAATGGCACCCCACTCCAGTACTCTTGCCTGGAAAATTCCATGGACAGAGGAGCCTGGTGGGCTGCAGTCCATGGGATAGTGAAGAGTCCGACGCGATTGAGCAACTTCACTTTCACTTTTCACTTTCATGCATTGGAGAAGGAAATGGCAACCCACTCCATTATTCTTGCCTGGAGAATCCCAGGGATGGAGGAGCTTGGTGGGCTGCTGTCTATGGGGTCGCACAGAGTCAGACACAACTGAAGTGACTTAGCAGCAGCAAGTGCATTACATTTATCGTGCACTTGATTTCTATTATTGTTATATNTGTCCTTTATTGTGCCCATCTTTGCATGAAATGTTCCCTTGGTATCTCTAATTTTCTTGAAGAGATCTCTAGTCTTTCCCATTCTATTGTTTTCCTCTATATCTTTGCACTGATCACTGAAGAGATGGTGATCAAGACCATTCCCAAGAAAAAGAAATGCAAAAAGGCAAAATGGTTGTGTGATGAGGCCTTACAAATAGCTGAGAAAAAAAGAGACGCTAAAGGCAAAGGAGAAAAGGAAAGGTATATCCATTTGAATGCAGAGTTCCAAAGAATAGTAAGGAGACGTAAGAAAGCCTTCACAACCCTAGAAGTATTAAACAAACCTCTACTTTATAAGTGAAAAAAACCAAGGACCAGAGAGCTAAGAAAATGAGTCAAGCTAGAATGTAAACCCAAACTGTCTGATTCCAGACCTAAACACTGAATCGTTATTCATTATCTTCCTACCACACAAGTGTTAGCAGCAAAACTAATACAGAAACTCTAAGTTAACCAAACCCTCCTCTATAACACTGAAAGTTAGTATTGTAACCCTGAAAACAGAAGTTCTGGAGTCAGCCTGCCTGGGTTCAAATCTCAGCCATTTTCAATGGAATAAACTTGAGCAAGATTTTTAACCTTGCTGTAAAGATACTAATATTTCCTACCTACTGCTGGGTCAATGTATACAAAGTGCTTGGAAGAACATCTTTTAGTAAGAACTCTGAAGCTGTTACTTATTATTTTTAAACTGTTTGCTTCCATTTCCTCCACTTTCACTTCAGTTGGTACTCTATATTTCTTTATCACTTCAAACAGTGATTATATTCTCAAAACCAGAGATCCCAACCTATTTGGCACTAGGGACCAATTTCACAGAAGACAATTTTTCCATGGACCGGGGAGAGGAGGGATGGTTTGGGGATGATTCAAGTGCATTACCGGAGAAGGCAATGGCACCCCACTCCAGTACTCTTGCCTGGAAAATTCCATGGACAGAGGAGCCTGGTGGGCTGCAGTCCATGGGATAGTGAAGAGTCCGACGCGATTGAGCAACTTCACTTTCACTTTTCACTTTCATGCATTGGAGAAGGAAATGGCAACCCACTCCATTATTCTTGCCTGGAGAATCCCAGGGATGGAGGAGCTTGGTGGGCTGCTGTCTATGGGGTCGCACAGAGTCAGACACAACTGAAGTGACTTAGCAGCAGCAAGTGCATTACATTTATCGTGCACTTGATTTCTATTATTGTTATATCAGCTCCATCTCAGATCATCAGGCGTTAGATCCCAGAGGTTGAGGACCTGTGCTCTGAACTCATAACCCTGTTCCCATCTTTAAAAATAATCTAATTATTATTTGATTGTTATTTGATTATTACATCTTTTCACCACTTCTCATTCAGTGCTGACAACAATATTTGAGGAATTCAGAGATTATTTTCTGCCTTTGTTCATGAAGAAATCTTAATTCAGAAAGATAAGTGACCAATCTAAGGCAGATCAACTAATGAATAAAATAGTTAGCTCAAGGACTCAGGTATGCCACCTCTCAGGCTCAATATTCTTTTCCCAACAGCATATCACTTCATGTGAATCAGATTCTAATTTCCTAAAATAAAAATAATGTTATGTCATTTAGCATGAAACTCTTCAATGACTCTTTATTATTAAGTGAAATAAAATTCCTCACCCTGCAAATATGGCTAAAAGCCCAGATTTCAGTTTTATCTTCTATGGACTCCATTACTCCAAATTTAACACCTTTTTTTACCCCCATACAATCTATTATATTCCCCATACAATCTGGAATACCTTCTCTCTCCTATCCTATCAACACCTGTTAAAAACTACATCCATTTGTCAAACCCATCTCAACTGCCAACATTTTCATTACACTTTCCCCCAATTCTCACAATTCAAGTAAACTATATTTTACCATTTTATGTATAACCTGCTAATTAGGTTATAGATATACTACATAACCTACTATTTTATTTATAATCTACTATTAATAATTTAAGATGTTTGAGGGCAGATCTCACAATTTCTAATATATAGCATGTGCTCAACAAGCACCTGTTGAATTAAATTGAATTTATGATCCATCAAATCTGAAACCAATCAGGCCAATTCTGCGGTCTGTTTCAATGTACTGCTTTGATCCTGCAGGCTTACAGTCATTAATAATCATCAGTTGACATAAATAACACATTGGTTTTACAAAAAATAAGATTTGCTTCCTCCCTAGCATTGCTCAAAAGTTAAATGAGAAAGACAAAAACAAAAGAAAATAATTATGGTGTAAAACATGCTATAAGCGATGGGCACAAAGTGGAATGAAATATAAATTGCCTAAGAAGATACAAGAAGACCTACCAAAAGAGGTGATATTTGAGTTAACAGTGATACTACTCAGGTTCATACATCCTCTTCAGGAGCAGGAAGCAGGCTTTACTCATCTTTGAATTGCCAATATCCAGCACATACACATTTGTGCAGGCATTACACAAACACTAGGTGACTGAATATTTGACCTCTTGGACTCAACTTTTGAAGACATAATTGCAATTTAAATATATTCATTTTCTATTTCAATCCACAGTGTTATTAATAATAATAGTTTTCATTTATTAAATTCTCACTATATGCCAGGTATCTTACTAGATATTTTAATTATTTTATTTCTTATTCTGTTGGAGTAAGAAAAAGCTCCATTTTACAGAACCTACAATAGCACCTAGTATAAAGGAAATATTTTAAAATATTTCTTGAGTTAATATATGAAGGAAAGAAGGAGGAATCTGAGACCCAGAGAGATGAAGGGGACTGCTTAAAGTCATTCTAGTTGTTAGTGACAAGGCAAAACAAATGTTCCCAGATTCCCCTCCCAATCTAGCATTCTTCACATAATATAACTGCATTTGACATAATCTTGGAATTTCTTGAGTTAATATATGAAGGAAAGAAGGAGGAATCTGAGACCCAGAGAGATGAAGGGGACTGCTTAAAGTCATTCTAGTTGTTAGTGACAAGGCAAAACAAATGTTCCCAGATTCCCCTCCCAATCTAGCATTCTTCACATAATATAACTGCATTTGACATAATCTTGGTGGTTCCTTTCCACTTTGTATAGCCAGAATAATGGTCCCCTAAAGAGATCAACATCTGAATCCTGGAAATTGTGAACATGTTAGTTTAAATGGTAAAGAAGCCTCTGCAGAAGTGATTACATTAAATATTTTGAGATGAGCGATTATCCTGAATTACCCAGGAAAGCACAATATAAAAACAAGTATTTGGGAAATAATATGGGCCTTCCTTGGTAGCTCAGACAGCAAAGAGTCTGCCTGCAATNTAAATGGTAAAGAAGCCTCTGCAGAAGTGATTACATTAAATATTTTGAGATGAGCGATTATCCTGAATTACCCAGGAAAGCACAATATAAAAACAAGTATTTGGGAAATAATATGGGCCTTCCTTGGTAGCTCAGACAGCAAAGAGTCTGCCTGCAATGAAGGAGACCTGGGTTCCATCCCTGGGTCGGGAAGATCCCCTGGAGAAGAAAATGGCAACCCACTCCAGAATTCTTGCCTGGGAAATGCCATGGACAGAGGAGTCTGGTGGGCTACAGTCCACGAGGTCACAAAGAGTTAGATATGACTGAGCAACTAATACTCTTCGTTCTTTTAAGAGGTAGACAGAATGAGAACTGACCTCAGAAAAGGAGTGTCAAACTGATACAGCATAAGCAGATCTCAAGCAGCCATTGCTGGCTTTAAAGATGAAGACGCATTGAGTTGTATGAGCTGCTTATATATTTTGGAAATTAATCCTTTGTCAGTAGTTTCATTTGCTATTATTTTCTCCCATTCTGAGGGTTGTCTTTTCACCTTGCTTATAGTTTCCTTTGCTGTGCAAAAGTTTTTAAGTTTAATCAGGTCCCACTTATTTACTTTTGTTTTTATTTCCAGAACTCTAGGAGGTGAGTCATAGATGATCTTGCTTTATGTCATCAAGTGTTCTGCCTATGGTTTCCGCTGACAGTTTTATAGTTTCTGGTCTTACATTTAGGTCTTTAATCCATTTGAAGTTTATCTTTGTGTATGGTGTTAGGAAGCGTTCTAATTTCATTCTTTTACATGTAGCTGTCCAGTTTTCCCAGCACCATTTGTCTTTGCCCCATTGTGCATTCTTGCCTCCTTTGTCAAAAATAAGGTACCCATTGGTGCAGGGGTTTATTTCTGGGCTTTCTGTCTTGTTCCATTGGTCTATATTTCTGTTTTTGTGCCAGTACCAAACTGTCTTGATGACTGTAGCTTTGTCAGTCAGCCAGTCAGTTCAGTCACTCAGTCATGTCCAACTCTTTGCGACCCCATGAATCACAGCATGTCAGGCCTTCCTGTCCATCACCAACTCCCGGAATTCACGCAGACTCACGTCCATCGAATCGGTGATGCCATCCAGCCATCTCATCCTCAGTTGTCCCCTTTTCCTCCTGCCCCCAATC
>SJYX01009260.1:108615-158137 GCA_006410675.1 Oreotragus oreotragus | reverse complement strand
AGTATCATGTCATCTGCAAACAGTGAGAGCTTTACTTCTTCTTTTCCCATCTGGATTCCTTTTTCTTCTCTGATTGCTGTAGCTAGGACTTCCAGAATTATGTTGAACAATAGTGGTAAAAGTCGACACCCTTGTCTTGATCCTGATCTTAGGGGAATGCTTTCAGTTTTTCACCATTGAGAATAATGTTGCTGTAGGCTTACCCTATATGGCCCTTTCTATGTTGAGGTAGGTTCCTTCTACACCCATTTTTTAAAGAGTTTTAATCATGAATAGGTGCTGAATTTTGTCAAACAACCCAATCATAAAGTGGGAAAAAAACTTAAACAGACATTTCTTCAAAGAAGACATACAGATGGCTAACAAACACATGAAAAGATGCTCAATATCACTCACTATTAGAGAAATGTAAATCAAAACTACAATGCGGTATCACCTCACACCAGTCAGAATGGCCCTCATCAAAAAGTCTACAAACAATAAATGCTGGAGAGGGTGTGGAGAAAAGGAAACACTCTTGCAGTGTAGGTGGGAATGTAAATTGATACAGCCACCATGGAAGATGGTATGGAGATTCTTTTAAAAACTAGGAATAAAACCACCATGCTGCTGCTGCTGCTAAGTCGCTTCAGTCATGTCCAACTCTATACGACCCCATAGACAGCAGCCCACCAGGCTCCGCCGTCCCTGAGATTCTCCAGGCAAGAACACTGAAGTGGGTTGCCATTTCCCTCTCCAGTGCATGAAAGTGAAAAGTGAAAATGAAGTCCCTCAGTCATGTCCGACTCTTAGCAGCCCCATGGATTGCAGCCCACCAGGCTCCTCCATCCATGGGATTTTCCAGGCAAGACCCAGCAATCCCACTCCTAGGCATATACCCTGAGGAAAACAAAATTGAAAGAGACACATGTATCCCATTGTTTATTGCAGTACTATTTACAATAGTTAGAACTTGGAAGCAACTTAGATGTCCATCAACAGATGAATGGATAAAGAAGTTGTGGTACATTTACACAATGGAATATTACTCAGCCATAAAAAGAAATGCATTTGAGTCAGTTCTAACGAGGTGGGTGAACCTAGAACCTATTATACAGAGTGAAGCGAGTCAGAAAGAAAAAGATAAATACCATATTCTAATACATAAATATGGAATCTAGAAAAATGGTACTGAAGAACGTATTTATAGGGCAACAATGGAGAATCAGACATAGAGAACAGAGTTATGGACATGTGGAGAGGAGAGGAAAGGGTGAGATGTATGGAAAGAGTAACATGAAAAATTACATTACCATATGTAAAATAGATAGCCAATGGGAATTTGCTGTATGGCTCAGGAAACTCAAAGAGGGGCTCTGGATCAACCTAGAGGGGTGGGATGGGGAGAGTGATGGGAGGGAGTTCCAAAAGGGAGGGGATATATGTATATCTACGGCTGATTCATGTTGAGGTTTGACAGTAAACAGCAAAATTCTGTAAAGCAATTATCCTTCAAGAAAAAATGAATTAATTAAAAAAAAAGAAGAAGAAGAAGAGGCCACAGCCCAAGGAATGTAGGCAGCTTCTAGAAGCTGAATGGCAAGGAAACAGTTTCAGAGTAGGGCTTCCCTGGTAGCTCAGAGGGTAAAGCATCTGCCTGCAATGTGGGAAACCCAGGTTTGATCCCTGGGTCAGGAAGAAAGATAGCCAATGGGAATTTGCTGTATGGCTCAGGAAACTCAAAGAGGGGCTCTGGATCAACCTAGAGGGATGGGATGGGGAGAGTGATGGGAGGGAGTTCCAAAAGGGAGGGGATATATGTATATCTATGGCTGATTCACGTTGAGGTTTGACAGTAAACAGCAAAATTCTGTAAAGCAATTACCCTTCAAGAAAAAACGAATTAGTTAAAAAAAAAAAAAAAAAAAGAAGAAGAAGAAGAAGAGGCCACAGCCCAAGGAATGTAGGCAGCTTCTAGAAGCTGAATGGCAAGGAAACAGTTTCAGAGTAGGGCTTCCCTGGTAGCTCAGAGGGTAAAGCATCTGCCTGCAATGTGGGAAACCCAGGTTTGATCCCTGGGTCAGGAAGATTCNAAGAAGAAGAGGCCACAGCCCAAGGAATGTAGGCAGCTTCTAGAAGCTGAATGGCAAGGAAACAGTTTCAGAGTAGGGCTTCCCTGGTAGCTCAGAGGGTAAAGCATCTGCCTGCAATGTGGGAAACCCAGGTTTGATCCCTGGGTCAGGAAGATTCCCTGGAAAAGGAAATGGCAACCCACTCCAGTACTCTTGCCTGGAAAATCCCATGGACAGAGAAGCCTGGTAGGTACAGTTCATGAGGTCACAAAGAGTCGGACACGACTGAGCAGCTTCATTTTCTTTTCACTTTTCTCCAGAAGGCCTGCCACCACCCTGAATTTAACCCAGTAAAACTCATTTTAGACTTCAGTCCCCCACTGTGAGATAATAAGCTTGTGCTAACCTGATACATTGCTCTAATAAACTTAACTAACAAATCATAAATGTCAAACAAATACTCTGAGTCTTACTCATTCCAGAGTTTTTCACTGGAATTTTCTTGACTTATGTTTATTATCCTGCCTGGAGAATCCCAGGGACGGGGGAGCCTGGTGTGTTGCTGTCTATGGGGTCGCACAGAGTCGGACACAACTGAAGCGACTTAGCAGCAGTAGCAGCAGCAGCAATGTCCTCTTCTCCAGGAATCTTGAAAACTCTTCTTTGAGAATATATTCTGTTGTCTTCCAGTTTCTACTGTTGCTGCCAAGAAAGAGCTCTCCTAATAATATTTCCTCTATAAGGAGTATGACTTTTCTCTTTGGTTACGTTTCAGATCTTCTTTCCTCTGATGTTCTAAGAATTTCATTATGAAAGATTTTTTATTTAACCTCACTGGGATATTTTTATATTTCCTGAATCTGAGAATTCATATATTTCAAGTATGGAAAATTCCCAGCCATTATCTCTTCTATATAATCTTTTTCCAGTTCTCTCTACCTCGAACTTCTATTAGATATATGATGCATTCTCTCATTTTCTCATTTTGGTAATAGTTTCAGGAAAACACAACTCCAGAAAAGTCTTGGAAATGCTGTGTTTCCATGATCAACCTCTAGACTAGAAAATAAAAGTATCTATCTACTACCGGTGAAGTACAGGGCAGTCAAGAAAGTACCAATGTTTAGAATACATTTTTCAATTAAGTCAAATGAAAGGCTCATCATGATGTAATTCTCTATAAAAATTTTACGAGAGAAATTATTAGACCAATTTTTTGTGGACTATTTCATACAGATGAAGGAACAGATATAAAATACACATTAATACATAAACTATAATTATAAAAATGATCAGGGTATCTACAGTCCTGTTTAAGAATTAGAACGCTGCCAACAGCTTTTAGGCTGACTCTGTGGCCTTCCCCAGTATAACTGCTATAAAAATCCTAATTCCTATAATACCCCTCCAAAAATAACTATCTCAGCCTTATCCTTTTAAATCTCTTTCACAAAAGTATACATCCCCAGTCATATATTGTTACCTTTGCTCTGTTTGAACTGTAAATGGAACCATTGCTTGTACTCTTCACTGTCTTGCCTGCCTTGCTAAGCATTGTTTGTGAATTTCATCAGGTTCATGTCTATAGTTGTAGTATATTTTGCTGCTTTTTATTATTCTGTTGCTTGAGTGTATTAAAGTGTATATATCCAATATCCTATTTATGAACTTTTATATAACTGTTTATAGTTGTAGTTTTACAAATAATACTGCCATACCTATTCTTGTACATGTCTCCTAGAGAGCAAGTATAAGCATACGCATTTCTTAAAGTTTTAAAATCAAGAGTATAACTTCTGAATCAGGAAATTTGTTATATTAGTTACCTATTGCTGTATAACAATGTTACCAGGAACTTACCAACACAAAAATACACAATTATCTCACAGATTATTGGGTCAGAAATCCCAATAGAGTTTAGCTAGATCCTCAACTTCAAGGACCTTTCACAAGAATGCAATTAAGATGCCAGCCAGAGTGGAGGTTTCATTAGACTGTTCAACTGAGGAAGAAGCTGCTTTCAAGGTCATGTGGTTTTGGTAGGATTCTATTCTTTGTGAGCTGTTGGACCAATGGCTTCACTTTGCTGTCTATCCACCCTCAGCTGCTTGTTATGTGGGCTTCAACATAAGGCACCTCACAATGCAGCTTGCATCACCAAAGCCAGCAATATTCAGCATCTGCTAACATGGAAGTCAGAATTTTATGTTCACAAGAGTGACATCCTATCACTTTTGCCATATTCTATTGAAGCGGGTCCTGCTCACACTCCAGGGAAGGGAACTTTGGGGGCCACCATAGAATCTGTACCATATTCATCTTGAAGTAAATAATCCTAAATTGCTTTCTGAAGTTGTATCAATTTATATTCCTACCTACCATAACTAAAAGTACCTGGCCTTTAATCTTCTCATCAATAATTACTGTCACACACTTTTTATTGTCAACTCTAAGATTTAAAATATAAAATATGTCATCTAGTTTTGTTTCTAGTTTGCATTTCTCTGATTACCAGTGAGTTTTACACATATTTAAGAGTTGTTCTTATTTCCTGTTCTGTGAAATTACACATTCAGTCTCTTGCTTTTTCTTTTCTTTTTTTTTTTTTCAGTACAAAGTGAACATATTTATTTATGTGGAAAAAAGAAATCACAACAAATTACAAATTTAAAAAAGAAATCTCAAAAAACTGTAAATTAAAAAAAGAAATCACAACAAATTATAAACCTTACAAAAGCTACAAAACTAACATACTTTGATTGATTAACTGGCTACACCTCTAATAACACTTCCCCTACAACTGACTACCTGTTTGTTCAGCCTATCCTTTACTGCGGTTCTTGCTCTTTATCTTTTAATATTGTCTTACCTTTACTCATTCTTCCCCAGCTAGGGCCCCAACCTTGGTGTGGCAGATATGCCTTGATGGAAAGTATAACCACTCCTTGGAGCTCAAATATTCTTTGATGGAGTCCCTGTTCTTCAGCTTTCTCTCCCCTCCCATTACAAGAGATACAATCCTCTTCAAAGTTTCCCAAAGAGGTCCTCAGTCTTTCACATTTGACTTTTAATTGCCTGTTACTCATTTTTAGTCTTTCATTATCTTTTTCTAGAACTTCAATAGAGCATAGAAATAGCCATCCGATCCCACTGTCTTTTTACTAACAATTTCCATCACAGTTTACAAAAGGCTAAAACTTCATACTAGTTAGGGCACTGCCTTCTAGAAAATATCCTGGATCACCAGCAATGAAAGTTTTCATGACTGGACCATAACTTCTGCCAGGGGCTTGCTGTGTTCTTCTTGCCACTAAGTGCTGGGATCCTCACTGCCCCATTGGGCAGTGAATGAAACATCTGCAAAGCTCCATCTTATTGTCAGTTTTTTTGTCTACTCCTGGTACCAAATGCTAAAGTTTACATTCTTCCAGAAGCTGATTCTGAGACAGAGTTTAGCGTTCAGGATGTTTATTAGGAAGTGTTCCTGGGATTAACAACTATGGAAGAGGGGGAGATGGTTTGCAATACAAGCTAGAGAACATCAGTAGACTCTGTGAGGGGCTCTGAGGCTAAAATGACCCATTAAAATTGTCCCACTGGACCAAAACAACTGGCTTTCTACTCCTTAATCAGATTTTGTATGTGAGCTGCCCCAGGATAATTGTGTGGCCTTGGGCTAGGTGGCTGTAGCTGAAGCTACTTCCAGCAGCTCGGGCAATAAGGACATCCTAAAGAATGGTCTGGGTGGCACAAGGCTTTGAAATATCTGATAAAACTGGACTTTCATAAGGCAGACAAAAATCAGATATTAAGAAAGAAAATGGGGTGAAACTAGAGACAAAACATTCCAAAACTAGAACATTATGAACGAATCTAGGCCAATATATTTGAAAACTATCACATATAAACCTCTATTTTTAAGAAGGCAAGTTAGTAGTTTACTATCTATGCCCTCTCCCCTCAATTATTATGCTTAGACAAGGTAGTTTTATCAGTGAAGTAATTCTAAAGTTTAAAGAAACTCAAGGAGAAAGATTTCCCTGGAGGTCCAGTGGTTAAAAATCCAGACTTCCAATGCTGGGGGCATAGGTTTGATTCCTGTTTGGGTGCAGCCAAAAAAAAAAAAAAAACCCACCTCAAAGATAAGAAAAGAGAGAACATTCTCCAGCACATTTTTAAATTTTTAAATAATGTTTCATATGATCCTAAGTAAATATTAATTATATATATAAAACAATAGAATATTATCTATTACATATAATGCTTATATTGATATATATCAATATGTAATCTGTTTATATATAACCTATACTAAGTATAATTGTATATTTTATACACATATCTATGTACATATACACATGACATGAATTACAAAAACCAAATGTCCATAAATTAACAATGGTTGTCTAAGATTGGTAAAATGGTGGGTAACTCATCTTGTGCTCATGCTTTTTGGTATATTATTAATTTCTAAATGAATGGGTACTATTTCAATCAGAGAAATTTATTATTTTAGTGAAATTAAGATTTATATATGTATCTACTCACTACAGACCCTTAACAGATTCAAAGTCTCATGAAAATTTTGCTAAAAGCATTTGTTTTTCACGCAGATAATCTAATGGATACATTAACTATTCATTCATCTAGAATTTCTAAGTTGTGCTGTCTACAATAGGAAGGCAAAATTCCTTCAGCATATTATCTCTTCCTCTGACGAATCTTTTAAACAGGAATTGGAACACCTAGTTCTAGCTCTAGTCCTGGTGTCCTAACCAGTTCTGGTACTAACTAGCTCTCTTATTTTAGAGACGTCACTGGTTTTCAGTTTTCACATCTATAAAAGGAAAAAATTAGATTATAGGGTCCCAATGTTCTTTCCAGCTCTAATATCCTGTTATTATCTAAATGCCTTCACTGGGTACACCGACTGCCCTTATAGAAGGTCTAAACACAAATCTTCCATTTGAGCAGAGATACTATGTCTCCTATAAGTCACAGCTGACATGTATATATACTTAATCATTCAATGTCATCTTCTAATTCCAGGAAAAACAATTTCCCTGAATATGAATTATAAAACCCAAATATGCACAAGGTAACAACGGTTCTCTACGAGTGGTAAAAGTTCTTAACTCCCTACACAAAATGCAAGGCTCTGCCATAAATACAATATAAAATATAAGAACATAGAATACCTTTTCTCAAAATATATTGCAGCTTAGTAAATACTGACAAGTATACAAATACCCATAATGGAAATTACAGAACATTAGAGAACAAAAAAATACACAGTACTCCTTTGACATTTGAGGTTTGGAGTTCAATTTTAACTGTTCAAAAGCAAATTTGAAATCCTATGTGCTATAGTTTGCCAAGATATTTTTATTGGGGAATTATCCAGAACACAGATATCAAACCTCTTTCACAAAATTACCTAAGCCAAACTGGCATCCTGGAAGCTTGTTTTAACAGATGTCAGTTGCCAGTATAATACAGCACATGTTACATCCTCAATAAATTTTATGGTCAAATTAAATAAAATATATTCCTTTTCATGTATTTTAATTACTCCCTATGTAACAAAGGATTTATATTCTTGAATTATATTCTAACATCAGGGTGGATGGCCCCATGCTTTTTCTGGAATATGAAGCTGCTGGTTTCACAGCTGATATCTTTGGGAAATAAAAAAAATTCACTGTGTATTCATTTACAAATGTTACATAGATATAATGGCTGATGTTTATTAAGTGATTATTATGTTCCAAACATGGTAATAGTAAATTAAAAGCACAAGTTCTGAGTCAAACTTCCTTAGCTTCAATACCTTTCAACATATTTGTAACTATATGTTATTAGCTTTTCCAATACTTGGGTCATGTGAAATATGTGAATTAAAATAGTGCCAACTTCACAGAGTTGCAATGAGAATTAAATAATTAAATATAGGCAGAGTTTAAAACAGTGCTTGGTCTGTAGTTACTGCTCAATAATGGTGGTTACCACTATTAGTATTACTATTATTATCCACATGAGAGATTTACAGATAAGAAACTTAGACACAGAAAGGCAGTCATAGGGAAAGTCAATGATGACGCTGAGGTTCAATGTGTGTGATGTGTGTGATGTGTGTGTGTGTGTGTGTGTGTGTGCATACTCAGAAGTTTCAATACAGATAGTTTAATTCAAGGAAATGTAATTTTAATTATACAACCAACAAATATTTATTAAGTACCCCAACATGCTCCAGGCTTTGATCTAGGTACTGTGTACACAATGAGAAACAAAACCACCAGGATCTCTGCTCTAACGGAACTTACATTCTACCAGGGGGCAAGACAGAAGAAGTAAACAAACAAATACATAAGCAAGATAATTTTAAGTAGTCATATTTAATCTCAAACATGAATCCAAAATAGGGTAGGAAGATAGTGAATAAGGTCACTGGGATGGAGGACAGGGAAGACTTCTTTACGGAGGTGACACTTGAGCTGAGATCTGAGTGACATGAGATGATCTGGAGGAAGAACTTTCCAGGCAAAAGAAAGAACATATACAAAGGCTTTCAGGAGGGAACCAATTGGGACACATCAGGAAGCAAAAAGAATGTAAGTGAAATTGGACAATAATGAACAAAGGGGAAAGCAGTATCAGAGGAAGTGATGAGTGACTGGGTCAGAATGATTGGATGGGTGGCTGGATGGGTGAAAAAAAAAAAAAGAGAGAACCTAGCCCAAAATAGTTATTTATTTATTGAATAGCAATTAAATGTGTACTATAGGTCTGGCATAGTTCTAGGCAATGGAGATACAAGGGTTAACAAATTAAAAATTTTTTAAACAGACAAAATTCCTTTCCTTGATGGAACTTTGTATTAGTGAAGAGCAGATAATAAACTCGTTAAATAAAGGATGTTAGAAAATAAAGCACAGGAAAAGGATGGTAAGAGGTGCACTTTTAAGTAGGGTAGTCAGGAAAGGACTCTCTGATAAGGCAATTGCTCACAAAGGTGTGAAGACTCATGCAGGGCAGAAGAGGATCTAAGACCAGAGAAGAGTAAGTGCAAAGGCCCTGGAGTGGGAATATGCCTGGTGTATTTGAGAAGCTACAAAGATGCCAGTAGGACCAGGGCCCGTGAGGCAGGTAAGAGAAACAATGGATGATTAGATCCTATAAGCAAGGGCCAGGAAGGTAAATATCTCAAGGACTTTGGCTATTACTCTGAATAAAAAGAGAAGTCATCTAAGGCTTTTGAATAAAGAAATCCATATTGAGATATCCCTGAAGCAAAGCAAGAGTAGAAACAGGCAGACCTGTTAGGACTTTATTGTGTTAATCTAAAATGAAAGGCCAAATTGAAATCTTTACTGTGTTGTTGCCCAGTGGGCAGCATAGATACTTGTCCAGTGGGCAAGAGGGCACATCTCTGCAACAATCCAGTGACATAACCTGGGGCAAAAGCAACATCCTCTGGCCGGATCAGCCTTTAACTGTGTCTACTTCCTCCGACAGTTTGGTCTCCTGTTTCTCTGTTTCCCCAGGCTCTGATCTGTAGCTCCTCTCCAGCTTCAGATCACAGCACCTTCCAGTGACCTCCAAGTAATTAAATCTGGCTGCCACTCAAGATCCCACCTCGCAGATGATGAACTAAGCAACACTTCGTCAATGCTTTCGAGGACTAAACCTGCACACATTCTGGTTTCCCCTCTGCCCAGCTGGCCTTGAGTCAGCGTAACAATAGGAAAAAAAAAATCTCTTAACTTCCAAACAACACATCTAAAACTAGATTTTAGAATAAAGCCTGGATATCATCTCAGAGCTGACTGAACAATAAGAAAATTTCTCCAGATGATAATCCTAGCTTCTGCCTCCCTCCCGTCCACCACACCCACCCCCATATTACCTGGAAACACAGCCAGGGTCTACTATGGCAGCCTGCCCATCTGCTCAACAGAACTGCCTGAACAGAAAATAAATCCTATGCTCATATGGTTGACAAGCTGGATGACTAATTGCAAAGAAGACCAGTAATTTATTGGAACAGAAATTGAGGTCATTTAGGCAGGATTTAAATACCTTTTTCCTAGCCAGTTTTTCAAATTGACTTAAAGAAATGTTGCTCTCTAACAAGTTGGAAGTGTGTCAATGCTCTAATCTGACTTCACTTCATTCTTTTAGTCAGCTCTCTGCTCTCCCTCCATTTCTCTATACATTAATGCATATTTATGCTACATATTACATAGCATTTTTGTACTTATATTAACATCTCTTCATAATATCCTATTTGAGAGGGAAAACAACTCAATCAAAAAGACCAGAATTCAAAGTTAAAGGGGACCAAGTCCCAGTTTGTCATTTAATAGCCATGCCCTTGGGCCAATCACCTCTCTGCCCTGGACTGCACTATCTGTAGAACTGGGTAACATCAGTTCTGCACACTTCCCAGGACTGTTATGAGGTCAAGTGAGATACAAAGATCACACTCATGTGGATATAAAAATTATAAGCCCCCATAAGTTAGTTATTATGTTGTTGTTATTGTTCAGTCACTAAGTTTGTCCAGCTCTCTGCCACCCCATGGACTGCAGCATGCCAGGCTTCCATGTCCTTCACTGTCTCCCTGAGTTTGCTCAAAATCCGGTTCATTGTGTCCATGATACCATCCAATCATCTCATCTTATGTCACCCCCTTCTTCTCCTACCCTTAATCTTTCCCGGCATCAGGTTCTTTTCTGATGAGTTGGCTCTTCTAATCAGGTGGCCAAAGTACTGGAGCTTTAGCATCAGTCTTTCCAATGAATAGTTAGGGTTGATTTCTTTTAGGATTGACTGGTTTGATCACTTTGCCGTCCTAAGGACTCTCAAGAGTCTTCTCCAGCACCACAGTTCAAAAGCATTAATTTTTCAGCACTCAGCCTTCTTTACGGTCCAACTCTCTTAACCGTTCATGACTACTGGAAAAACCATCGCCTTGACTATATGGACCTTTGTCAGCAAAGTGATATCTCTGTTTTTTAATATGCTGTTTAGGTTGGTCATAGCTTTCCTTCAAAGGAGCAAGAGTCTTTTAATTTCATGACTGCAGTCACCATACATGGTGATTTTGGAGTGAAAGAAAAGAAAATCTGTCACTGTTTCCACTTTTCTCCATCTATTTGACATGAAGTGATGGGACTGGATGGCATGATCTTGGTTTTTTTGAATGTTGAGTTTTAAATCAGTTTTTTCACTCTCCTCTTTCACCCTCATCAAGAGGTTCTTTAGTTCCTCTTCACTTTCTGCTATTAGAGTGGTGTCACCTGCATATCTGAGGTAAACTTGATGCCAGTTTGTGATTCATCCAGCCTGGTATTTCACATGACATACTGTGCATAGAAGTTAAATAAGGAGGATGACAATACACAGTTATTATACTATGGAAGAGGACAAATGTATATTTACTTATCCAAGGATTACAAGCAGGAAGTTATTGCATAAAATCAACTAAACACTAGAAGTGTTTCTCTTTTTTCTGGGGTAAATACTTCTTAAAGCCCTAGTCTGCTCTCCTCCTTCTTTGCTCTTGTGGGGAGGGGAAGAAAACCTTTCTGACCTTAAATTTCTCATCTGTAATAGGCAAAGAGACACAGTAATTATTAATTCCAACACTAGGATAGGTGATAAATACAAAGAAAAAGGAAAGATGCTTGGTGGTCAGCGATGTTTTTCCTGAAGATATGACTTTTAACAAAGTTGTGAAAGCAGTGCTGACTGGTTATGCAGGAGGTGTGGGAGAAGCAGGATACAGCTTGGTACCCACTCACCCACAGGATAAGAGAACCCAGGAGGGTCTGGTACTCACCTGGGAAGAACAGACTGTAGAGGCAGAAGGGGCTGGATTACACAAGGGCTCATAGACTGTGTTAAGGATTTGAAACTTTATCCCAACGTCAATGGGAGATCTGCACATACTACCAGAGGAATTTTCCCGAGGCGTGGCTGATCCTGTCCCTCTTCTGAGTAGGCACTTCCTGTGATTATACCCTCAGAACAAATTCCAAACCCCTTTTTCACGTGGTCAAGCTCCTTCATGATCAGGAACTAATCTATACTTTCAGATGTTTCTCCCAATCTTCTCTACATGTCTCTTATGCTAGTCAAATGTAGACATTCTGGGGCTTCAGACACTACCCCACAAAGTCTTTCTTTGGTTCTTACCATTTCCCCTGCATGAGATACCCTTCCATCTCTTTCCGTTCTTCTGCCTCTGGCAAGGACCTGCCCTTATTTTGTTACCTTGTTCTAAGTCCACCATCTCCAAGAACCCTTCCAAAATCCTCCCAAACAAATAAGGTCTCTTAGAGCTCCAAGCTTGCCCACAACCCCAGTACCTCTCCTGGTATGCTTATGAAGCACTGCCTCCTGTTCTAGTTATTTGGATATTTTTCTTCTTTCCTGCACTGGATTCATAAGCAATCTGGGCATATGGGTCATGCCCCAATCATCTCTGTGTTCCATATGCCTCATCCACAGCAGAGGTGAATGAATGTTAAATGGGGGCACACTAAATAAAGGCAAAAAAGTAAACTTATTGCTCAGTCCAAAGTATTGCACTTTAGTTCTTAATATAATAGTCATTACCATTATCTCTATAAAAGTAAAATAGCAGTTGAGGAATTATCATTCTTTATTTACAGCTAATTTTCAAAATATAATGTACCTAATAAGAGTTTCACATATTTTTGCTATCACACAAAATATCACTTACAATATGTTAGGGATCTATCAAGCCCTTCCACAAACTAAGAAATTTTCTCTGGAAAAGAGGGTGTTTTCAACAGTTCTTGGTGAGTTATTTAAGGAAATCTAAAGTATAAACAATCAAAGTTAAATTACATAAAATCTACCCATAAGCATTTGTTTTTCTCCCTGCAGTTGAGATATCTAATCAGTTACCATCAGTTTTTTTTTCTTTTTTGAACTTTCAGAGAGGTTAATCTTTCAAATCTTAATGTGTACACGCATTAAAGGCTTACCTCTGGTTAAAACAAATCATTTCTTTTTCTTGGTTTCATGTATTGTTTGGAACAGAGAGGACTTAAGTAATTACCTAATTTGGGCCACATTTTATGAGACTCTAGGCTTTCCAGAGACTTCAGCATCAACAGCATGTTGACATTTATACTGGGGGAAAGACCCTGCAGGTCTTTTGTGAAGATAAAACATTCTATGTTTAATTACTTGTAAGTTGCATGTAGGATCTTTTTTAAGGTAAAGAATAAGCTTCAAATTCTAGCCCCCCAAAAATGTATCTTATTAAGTTTGAAGGTATATGCAGAATTTGGTAAAATAACAGTACCAAAGAAATCCAAGTTTATGCAGGGACAACATAGTGACACAAGGTGTTCCCTTGTCTTCATGCCTGTGATGAGTTCCTCCCAATCAGGCAAGAGCAGAGTTGCTCATAAGAAATTAAGGATCAGGAAGTGGGGCAGTGTATGATAGAGCACAGAGTCGGAGGGGGTGAGCAGAAAAAAATAGTGTGCCCATAGCACTGACAAAAGTTATCAACCTGATCCTCAAGTCTTAAAGTCAGCCAACTTGTCATGTTCAACACCACCAACGACATACATGCCAGGGATAAAATGCCAAGCAGCCAATTATTTAATTATTTGGTGGAAGCAGGAGAAACTTATTTTAATTAAATTATATGAAGAAATGTATTCACCACCAGAGCCAAAGCAGCCATAGCCAGGAAGAAACTGAGCCGGGGCAGGAAACATTTCTCATTTTTGTGTAATTCTTATTCTCTTTCCACCTTTTAAACTTGTTTGGAAGGTAAAAATTAGGAAACTTCTAAGGATGTATATTTAAGGGTCTGAAATTTAGACAATAACATAGAATTCTGATCCCAATAAACGACATTAAGCATGCCTTTTTAGTTTCCGAATTTTGAAGTCTCTAGACTTTAAGTCATCACTATTGTATACGCATCTGAGAAGACAGATCATGATAAACACACATACATATATGTATACACAAATAAACACACACAGCTTATTGTCTATCTTGACAAGAGGGGAAATATTATTTTTTGCTTATTTATTCAACATGTTTGCCCCTTTTTAGGTTAGTACCTCTGGTAGCTCCACAGCTGCTGCTCCTTTATCCAACCCTGCTTCTGCCCCCTGCTGACCTTCCCACTCAAGACAGCAGAGCTGCTCCTGTAGGGCCATGTCCTCTGGGGTCAGGCTTGGTGATGCATCAGCATTGTATGGGTTCTTCAGATAGTGGCTAGTCAAGCACATTGGGGGAGTGGTCAAAATGACCACACCAAGTGATGGGGTGGCTTCAACCCTGAAGATGTTGTGCAGGGAAAGCTTGCTTTCTGACTAGTCAGAAAGGTCTTGGCTTGAATCACAAATATCCCATGCTATATGTGCAATCCTGAGAAAGTACGTGATCACTCAGAGCCTCAGATGTTGATAAGCCAACTAACCAAACCTAGCCCTAGCCCTAATCACAGGAAGGGATGTAGCTGGATTTTGCCTTGAGATAGCAAATGTGTCCATGGGTCTGATCTGGAGTTCTGGTACCTGTGCTATTGGTAAATAGCAAATCGAACTCCATAAACAATCTTTTTCTGGATGATGATTTTGCTTTCACATCATTTTCTCTAGTCTCTTTTCAATTTAGCCTTAACAACTGGCATGTCAACATACTTAAAACAGTTAAAAATGTAATGGTTTCAGAAAAGTTTGCTTCCCCATCCGGTTAAATAAGTATGTCATGAAATTGTGGGGGATTAAGTGAAATGACACGTAATTCTCCTAAATGCTTCATGATGTGTCCCAAGTTCTGAAGATGACTTAAATAAAAAATAAAAAAAAATAAAAAACATGGTTAAAGATAATATAAGGGCAAAATAATATAAGGAAGGACATTATTTAAAAAGATCACTATTTGTTTGTATATATAAGCAACAGTATTTTCTATTTCATTTATTTATTCAAGAAATCTTTGTTGATTTCTTTCTATGACCACATGTGCACAAGGCAGTTTGGCTGCCAAGATAAACAGGACATGAAACCTACCTTCTGGAGAAGAAGACATGGAAAGCAATGATTATAATGCATATATGATGACCAATCAGTCATGGAGACAGGTTCAGAGTGCTGTGCCATACAGAATAAAAGGTCTCAGCTGGAGGGAGTGGAGTGAGGAGCAATTTCCATCAGGAGGAAACATCTGGGTGAAGACTTGAAACATGGGCAGAACAAAATAAGAAAGTGTACTTGACGAGCACTGCTTGTAACTGCTTTGTATTGATAATTAAAAGAAAGCAGAATGACTTCATGAACTTCACCTAAAAATCAGCATCGCAACTTTATAGTCTAACACACAGTCTATATTTAAATATATTTAACAATAGTATAATTACAATTTCATTGAACTCTTATTATGTGTTTAGCACCATATAATGCCTCATATGCATCGCCTCACCTCACCCTCACATTAATACTATGAAGTAAGCAATATTACTATTTTCATTCTATAGATGGGAAAGCAAAGTTGTAAAGAGGCTATGTAATTTGCCTAAAATCATGCAACTAATTAGTAGAACCAGGATTCAAACCTCATCTGATAGCAAAATGCAGTTTCTCCTACGAACAAATGTACCCATAAAAATATACAGAGATGATGTGTGTTTTTAAAGCATTCCATTGTGGCTGAAGAGTTATTTTTGAAAACCCTGAACACAGGTGCTTAAAAGAAGCCTGCAGATTATTCTCGGGCAAAACATATTTGATATATTTGATACTGATCAAATTATTAATTTAAGGTATTACTATTAGAATCAACACCGGAATACAACTGGCTCCAGCATCCCGGACAGCCCTGCAGAGGTTATAGAAAGGCTAAAATGTAGGAGCATCAACTTACTTCCTTAATTACTGAACAAAGTACAAGTGGTCACTGGGGGAAAATAAAATGCCTCCCTTTATTAACTAGACAAATACAATAGAAAAGTTATGGTTTCTAAGCAGTGTTTATCTTGCAGTAACTCCTGAGCAAATTTATTCCTACTAGATTGGAATGGATAATTGCACTTGAGGTTAAGATGATAATATTAAAAAAAGACAAATTAAAAATACTAGTAATTAAATATTGCCTATAAAATGGAGCTAAAAGGTAAATTAGACATGGTAAACAATAAAAGGAATTAATACTAAGTTGTCCAACTAAAGCCGAGACGTTCCTTTGTGTGATTCTCAGTTGTAGAATGTATTGTTTTCATTTAACAGGCTCGGTCTACATGACCAGCATTACTATAATTTCACCTTCTCTATGTGTTCATTACTAAACACAAGGCCCTGACTAAAAAAGATCATTGTCTTAACTTTGTTTGTATCCTACTTGTTACTTCGCAATTTTGCCACATTGGAGTTGTGGTTAGGGGTATGACAAAGGATTACTTCAGCTATAGCCAGTTTTTATGAGACCCCCCTTTTATTGTGCACTTCCCATCACCACTCATATACATGCACTCCATGTTTGAGAAATCACAAAAACTGAAGAGATAATTAATTTAGAGCTTTCAAATGGAATAATTCCAGTGAAGAGCAATCTTTCTTCTGTTTTCTCTTTCAATTCCTGTTGCCATTTATGTTCCATACTAAAATTTAGAGGCAGGTGCGTGTGACATCACAAAGCCAGTCTGTTTTTGTTCTTTCTCGTGCGTGCTTCTTGCAGTTCGGAGGATGCAGGTAGAATCAAAGGCAAAGAAAAATTAACCCACTCTGGCCCACAGACATTTCCACTGCATAGGTTAACCATAGTTCAAATGCTGGTTTCATGTAGATGTTAGCCATACAAAAGCCACATTTTAAATACTTACATTAAATATGTTTTTTAATATAGGAAAGGAAGCACTTCAGTAGGTCCTTGATATCTAGATATATAATGAGATTTCAGAAAGCAGAAATAATAATGCTATCGAGGAATAAGAAAAATGAATCTAGTTGTGTAAATACATGATTATATGTATAAACCCACATGCATACATGCACATATATACGTACTCAGATGCTTAGGGAGGTGTTATTATTTTTGATAAGTTTGTATCTGTGCACTATCTTTTCCTTCAAAGACATAACAGAAATCTCTGCTCTTTTTTCTTAAAAGGAATAAAGGCCATTTAACCAATCTGCTAGAGAATCTCTTGCTAATGAACAAGAATCAGGCAGAATGTTAAAATAGTACATATTTGCTTTCAGTACATTTTAGCCCCAAATGGATTAAACAGTGGTGTCAGCAAGTGAAGGAAAGATAAGGGACAGGCTAGGAACACATCATGTGGAAAAAATTGCATTAGACCAAGGGAACAATATTCCTCAAATACTGCTGAGGCTGAGATATTAAGAAATAAAATTTAAACAAGGAAAGGGAAAAGATGAGCCTAGGTCCTGCTGAAATACCACTCTGGCATTGTCAAATTTAAATGTGCTTTTAAATATGAGAAATATAGGAGTGTATCTACTGAAAAGACATATGTGTGTGTGTATATATATACATATATATATTACATACATATAGTTGATATCAATGGGGCCCTTTTTTTCAGGAAAGATAAAAAGTATGTTTGTACAAGAGAAAATAATTATATCCTCAGTCCTCTACAGGTTAAATTATATTCATGTAGTATCCATCAAGCAGAATAGCAGAGGTACATTATGAGAGAATTGCTGGAATTAACCTTCCTTTGCTCCTTTGGTTTTTAAGAGGCCAAGATCAAAGACCAGGTCCCATCAAATCCATTAAAATAAAAACCAAAGTTGTTGGGGGCTGGGGAGGAACTCCAAGGAAAATTACCTCTTCCTTTGTAGTACAAAGCACTGCTGCAAAGAACTTCACTTTATTTAGATCTCTTTTAATACATTGCCTGTAATTCAAGTGAGAAGCACAGTGGTTTGATTTGTGGGAGGAAATTTTATATGGAGGAAAATAAAAAGGAAAGAACTAGAGTTTTAAATAAGCCTTTCTGAGCTTACCGATAAACCTGCTCATTGTACTTGCACCATTTCCAAATGTGGGACCAACTTGAGACCTGGTTGTCTTTGCTGAGACCTATCGTTGTGCTTATTTATTCCTGTGCATTATCCTGTAATGGCCCCACAGAGATGATCTTCTTTCAGCACCATCTGCTACTAGGAAAAACAAGAACATACACTACACCTGTTACAAGCTTCCCTGCATTCAAAGTCTTTTCTCTAGGCAAAATGATAAATTATGTAAGCAATAAATGGGAATCACCAACTGATAGGGAGAGAAAGGTCCTGATTCTGGCACATTTTAATCAGGTTCCTAACTGGGAAAGTAAATCATTTGGCCCCCTAAAATAATCTATAGGGTATGTTAGTACTTAACACAAAAAATGTAGCCAGTTGATTATCCAAAGACTGCCTTGGACTTTGTGTTATGCTGATATAATTCCTTCCAGAAATACTGTCTGGCATGAATATTTGTGATCAACAAACTAAGAAATCACAAAACTTGCTTGACATCAGCATTCGTAAAATATATCTAAATTAATTCAAATAATATTTATTGCATCTCTACTGGGCTCTAGCCACTAAGGAAGACCACTAAGGCAGAAAGCACATGCTCTCCGTCACACCCGGCTTCCCAGCCCTTGAGTCAACCAGCTCTTTGTATTCATCAGTTTCTCCCTGCTGAGGATAACCCAGAGGCAATGTTGACTTCAAGCCAACTTTCTAAGAGCTCCTCAGAGACAAATTTTTTCTAAACACCCCCGTAGGCTACTCCTGCACACATAGCTTCACAAAAACTACACTGATGAAAAACTTCCTGTTCTAGGAAAAAACAATTATCTGATACTAAACATGCTCTGATTTTTTTAAGCTCGCTGTTTTGCCACAGGTATTCTCTTTACTTACATATGCATTACACAAAGGTATTTACTGACATCAATTACTGCTCCAACATAATATGTCATGTTTATGAAGAATACAAGACTTTAATATTTCAGATTGGAAGCAACTAAAATTTTTGAAAACCTATACTATTCCAGGTACTGTTAGAGACCTCTCATCAGGGTTCCTCAAGGGTCCCTAATCTTACTGAGGGAACTTCAATCACCTGAAGAAATTAGATATTAACTGTAATCTCAGATCATATGTTACTGACCATGAAGCCTACCTGAATAGAAACAAAGTCGAAAGCAAAGTGGGCTGGACTAATCAGGGCAGGTGGAAAAGATGGGGTTTGATCTGGGCTTTAGAAAGGACAAGACCTCAAAAGAAGAGAAAAAGGAAAGACAGTACAGAGAAAAGTGATCACAGCTACTGGAGACAATGGCATGGATAAATCAGTAAAGATCTAACAGCAGGGATTAGAAAACTCACCCACCCTTGAGAGTTTGGGTCAGCAATTCTACGAGTGCATGTATGCATACACATATAGGTACTCTTATGTATTATAACTTACGGTATGTCTGACCTTATGTATATGTATTACATGTGCAATTGAGAGACAAAGAGAAAGACACTGTTTGATTCATTCATAACACATCCTTATGGAATTGCTTGATGGAATAATACCATATTAAATAGTCACACTATGCTTATATACATTATAGAGAAATACCACTAAAACTTATCCCATAATTAGAATAATATCTTATAAAATGTTTATCACTTATCACCCTTTTGAGTAGATGGCCTTAGGAACAAATGAATATCTTATCTACTAATTAAATGTGTTAATCTTCCACATTCCTATTTTAATAGGAGAACTTTGGAGAGGAGACTGTAGAATGTTCCCATATACTGATAAATCTAAATTAATTGCCACCTCACAGAAAGCAGATCCAGGCATAGCTAAGGACAGCCCAGTAAAGATATTTGCAGAAACCACAGCAGCAGTCAGAACGTGTACAAATTAGACTACGTTAAGAAGTGAACAGATAATATGAAAATGCCATAAACTGTAACATAAGTCAATGGGACATTCACACTTCTATGTATAAAGCATTCAGCTATGTCACTGCATCTAAGGACAGATATTTTTGGAGGTAACAGGAAATGCAAAGGCCCAGTGAAGGGCAACAAGATTACTGAAGGCCTGCGAATGTGGCAGGAATAAGGAGACTGTCCTCACAAAATGAGATGAAATTGGCTTTGCCCATAAGAGAGGGACAGGACTACATACTCCAGACCTCACAAATTCACACTAATGATGAAGAGATACCAGGACAAAGACTGAAATTATCCCAGAGGGAAACATGACAGAAAAACCAGATGCATGTGCTGTACACACACATTTAAGTCAGTTCAATTTTATTTCTCTACTNACCTCACAAATTCACACTAATGATGAAGAGATACCAGGACAAAGACTGAAATTATCCCAGAGGGAAACATGACAGAAAAACCAGATGCATGTGCTGTACACACACATTTAAGTCAGTTCAATTTTATTTCTCTACTCAATATGGATCCCAGAGCCTTTGAAACCCTCAGTAGAGGTCTCAATATGTCTGCTCTAGAAGAAAAATGGAAAGGTCATAGGGAAGTCAAAATAAAAAATCTTAAGGCCATGCTCATGAATTTGCGTTCTGGCATTTCCTGATTGAAAAAGAAAAAGGTACAAATAATCCAAAGCCTGTCTTAACTGAGCTAATGCTCAACATCTTAAAAGTACGGGGTAATGAAAAAGACTCTGGACCCACATGGCTGATCATTTGGACCCGATCATTTTCCTGCCATTTTTACCCTTTGCTGAGCACCAGGAGCCTTGGGCTCTCCCTACCTGGGTGACATCAGCTGGGCTGGCCGAGCTCTGCTCCACTCAACTATCTGAGAAGGATTTCTCCAGTGAGAACCAGAGTTTCACTGACCTGGAGAGAAACTCACCACCTTTCCGTTCCCCTTCCTCCTGAGGGGCCTGCTAGGAAGACTGAAAGAAATGCTGGCACTGGATGAAGAGAGTTTCAGGGCCTGGCCTTAACTCGACTTTTCACCAGCTTGCCTGTGCCTCTTCTAATCTCCTTTGGCCTTTTATTCTTACGTTAATATTTGTGAAAACAGAGATGGAGACTCTACTCTGTGCAGACACTTTATATAACCACCAAAACGATAATAATAAGATATTATCTTATTTTTATAATTGAGGACCAAAGACATTATAGCCTTAGCCCACAGTAATAAATGTCGAAGTACAAAAACTGAACTTAAACACTATCCAGTTGAACTCAGAGCTCTTTCTACTATACAGTGTTGCCTCTAAGCACAGGCCATGCTTACAGGCTTTGTCAGCCAACAGTTACAGTACCTGAACTAGTTCAGATCTCACACAGAGGACACTTTCGATAGGATAACTTGAAAAAGATTTATTTAACAAAGTGGCCTCTTTACAAAGGGTGGGTGTATGGTAATCACAAGGAATAATGCAGACCCTGGAGCTCATCATGGCAACTGAGCTATTAGCACCCCTAGGCCCCAGGAGAGGGTATAAGCACCAGAATCTTCAAAAGGAGAAAGTCATGTAAGGTTAGCTCCAGGGTTAATTCCTTCAAGAGGAAGATATCCAGCATCACACTGGTTTAAAAAAGGAGTGGGGGAGGGGAATGGTAAGGGGAAAGGGGCAGAATCATAAAAGACATTCCTCACCTTCTTCCTGGTTTTCCCTAAAACCATCCAGCTCATCAAGATCACTGGATATGCTGGTTTCCAAGCTCACTGAAGAGCAATACAGTTGTCTACCGAACACAGGATCTATTCAATTTAGCAAGTGTTTTTTGGCATATTAAGGATGGACTTCAGTCCAAGACCACCATGATCCACATTATGACCAGGTTACAACAACACAGAATAAAGCAATGAACAGCAAAGGAAAGAAATGCATAGCAAGTGTAGATGCTGCCCAATAACTGCTCCTATTTACATTCAGGCTCAGCCTCCACTCCATGGTGGGTGGTCCAGCCCAGGAAATCGAAGTCTCAAGTATACATGAAAATGATGATCCTAAGCAAGGAAGAAAATAGCCCAGGGGCTGACACTTGGAAATGTCAAGATAGATTCAAATTGTTAACCTTTTTACTTGAGCATTTTAAAGAAAGTGCTTTTGTTAGGCCATTAAATGCTATCTACCTGCCTCCCTGAAAATACATTCTAAAAATTCATCATGTCTCCAATAAAAAAGCTTCTTCTATTGTGATCCCAAATTTGCAGCCCTTTTCCAAGTGCCCCTTTTAGGAATGACAGACAGCATAGTTGGCCATCTTGTCCATTTTTGTTATCTTATTCTTTCGTTTGCTTCTCCATGCACCAAGAATTCCATCAAATGCCTATCAGACAACAACAATCACATTGAGCTTTAAAAAATTCTTATATTGCACCTTGATTTATATTTACAACCCTGGTGGCTTGTAAAGACAGTAAAGAAACTGCCTGCAAAGAGGGGAGACCCAGGTTCGATCCCTGGGTTGGGAAGATCCCCTGGAGAAGGGAATGGCTACCCAGTCCAGTATTCTTGCCTGGAGAATTCCATGGCCTGTGGAGCCTGATGGGCTACAGTCCACGGGGTCACATAAAGTTGGACAGAACTGAGTGACTACCNCCTGGGTTGGGAAGATCCCCTGGAGAAGGGAATGGCTACCCAGTCCAGTATTCTTGCCTGGAGAATTCCATGGCCTGTGGAGCCTGATGGGCTACAGTCCACGGGGTCACATAAAGTTGGACAGAACTGAGTGACTACCATTTTCATTTTCTAATTTTACAACAAACCTCATGAAGTCAGTCTAGATAATATTAGCACCCCCCTTTTACAGATAGGGCCCTCAAAAGAGTCAACTTCTTATCCAGACTGACATGGCATACAACAGCCCACTGTGGACTCCAAAGCTCTATGCGACCCACTGGCCCTCCATTTCTAGCCCATCTCACACCATCCACCTCTCACTCACTAGCTCCAGTCACAAAGGCCTTCCTTCTGCTCCTCAAACACATGAATTCCTTCTGTCCATCTGTTCCATTTTCCTAAGACATTCTTCTTCATATCTTCATGCAGCGATTCCTTGCCTCCTGGGGCTCAATCCAAAGGCCACTTCCTCAGAGAAGTCTCTACAGTCACACAGTCCAAAGAGGCTTCATTTGTTCCATCATAATTACATCATTCGGCTTGTGTTCCTTCACAGCACTCATCATTATCTGATATTATCTTTTGCATTTACTTGTTTCTTGTTTATGTTTTCTCTTGTCCCCTAGAATAAAACCTCCATAAAGAGGAGACCCTTCTCTATCTAGCTTACTCCTGTATCCCAGTACCATATACTCAGTATAACCTCTAATTGCATATTTGAGTTATTTTTAAAATATACCCATTTACCTGAAGCTCTGTGGAGAAGAAACAATGTCTATTTTGTTTACTATTAACTATGCAAAACAGATTACAGATGTAGCAAATGTTTTGGGGAAGGAAGGATGGAAGGAAGGGAAAGAGGGAATGAATGGAGAGGGAAGTGAAGTAGCTCAGTCATGTTCGACTCTTTGTGACCCTATGGACTGTAGCCTGCCAGGCTCTACTGTCCATGGAATTCTCCAGGCAAGAATACTGGAGTAGGTTGCCATTCCCTTCTCCAGGGGATCTTCACATCCCAAGGATGGAATCTGGGTCTCCCACATTCAGGCAGATTCTTTACCATCCGAACCACCAGGGAAGCATATGAATGGAGGGAGGAGCTTAATGTCATTTGTCTTAATATGAGCCAGGCACTCTGCTAAGCCATTTGTATCTTGTCTCACTTGGGCCTCAATTACCTGTAAGTAGGTGTGTTGTCTCTAGTTTTGCAAATGAAAAAAACTAAGGCAAGGAGAGATCACATAATATGAACAGTTCTGACAAGATGTATATGTAGAATATGTCATACTCCAGGTCATGCCCTTTCCAACCACATCACACTAGATCTCAGCACATTTAAACTTCATATTCCAAGTAGAAAAAGAGAGGAGAGGAAACTACAAGAATATGACTTTGGTTCAATATAATAAAGAAACTTCTTTTGGTAGCAGCTATTCTGGGCTAGAAGAAGCTGCCTGGGGGAGGGGGGCGGAAATAGGCCACCAGGACTAGTGGTAAGCTGGTGGGGATCCCAACCTATATAAGGAAGACTTGTCAGATGGGAAGATGGGCAGATCAGAAATTGGTTGGGGTTACATATGAAAGGAACAAGCAAATATTATACATAAACAAACTGGAAGTGATAGATATCCCATGTTTTTCACCATCAGAAAAAGGAGTTACAAATGTGCAAAGTGGTAAAGCTGGAAGGAATCCCGTGGTTCCAAGCACACATGGCACATGGATCTTTCAAAATACCATTCTCCACTAAAAGGAACAAGTTCTTTTTACTATTCTTATCATATTTCTGGAAGTGTGGAATATTTCTAACTAAAGAGTAAAGAAAAAAGGTAACAAGTTTCATTCCTAGTGGGTATGCAAGCACGGGGGTAGTCAAATGTCTCTCAAACTTTAAATTGCATACAGATCATCTGGGGAACTTGCTAAAATGCAGATTCTGATTCAAGAGGTCTGAAGTGAGAGATTCTGAATTTCTAACTAGCTCCCATGTAAAGTTGATGCTCTGATACACAGATCAAGAGGCAAAACAATCACATGATCATTAATAATAACCTAATTACCATTTAATATTGTCAGGCATTGTAATAGGTATTGAATGTATATAATCTCTAGGACTTATCCACAAATGGAAGGCAAAAGAAATACAAATTATTTTCCCAAGCCAGGAAGATCATAGTAGAAGTATGCACTGGGCATTGGTGTTAGAGAGATTTCAGTTATAATTACAAATTAACTAATTATTCAGCATATAGCCCTGACAAGTTATTTAGTCTTTCTGTGCTTCATTTTTCTCCTAGTGGATTTCTATGAGAAATAAATATGATAATGCAGAGCCTGAAGTGTATAGCAACCGTTACCAAGTGGAGCTAAAAGCTGTGTCCTTCCCACCCTGTTGTACAATGAATACTGATTCCAATAGATAATCCTTGAGATTCCTCCCTTCCAACTAGGAGGTTCTGTCATCGTAGAATGACATTGTTTTTGGTAGGATTTGCATCCAAAGGGAGAGACCCAACGAAAAGTTATGTACCTAGATGGATCGAGGACAAGAAAAAGACATTTTAGATGAAAGAGAGAGCATCAGCCAAGACACACTGCCCAGAATCAGGGGGACAGGTGATTCAGGTGGTGGCGAGACCAGCCTGGTCAGAGCAAAAAGACCACGTAGCCTAAAAGGAGTTGCTGGACTGTTTCAAAGGCAAGTCTGGGAAGCTCTGCTTGCTTTCTTCCGCAGGTGGCCCAGACAGACTTGTTGCAAGACAAATCTCTGCTTATTGAACAAATCCTCTTAAACTGTCTGAACATCAACAGTCTGCAGCTTTGAAATCCAGATTACAAACTGCAACACTCATTGGGCATATCTTTTGATGACTGAATTAATCAACGAGCACAGTTTCCTTGTACAAACAATACGATGCTGCTAACTTAAGAACATATCACAAACCAGGAAAAGGCCGGTTGATTAAACATACCTGGCCCATTTAAGTTGCTCAGCTCCTGGTGTCTTCACAGGTTTTAATTACCCTCTTTGCCAATTCACAATGGAGTCCTTTCTCTTTAGAGGCATCCACATTCATTTGCACACCCCTCAGAGTAACTTATTATCTGCTCTGATGGATATGTACATCCCTTATTTACTACTCTTTGGGTAAAACACTTCCCATCCTACTTCTATCTGTTCAAGATGATTTAATTTTCACATGCCATTTTTTCACTTTGGACACTCTTATTATAACATACTCAGATTTACATCTCTGTATCTACAGTATTTCATGAACTCCTTCTCCCCACCTGCTCTCCTTGTATGTAAATTGGCTGGATCTGGAGAGAAAAATCACTCTTTGTTGCTCTAGTTCATTCTTTAGTGAATATACCCCAAGAACACTTGCTCCTAAACTATTTCTGTTTGCCAACCAGCAGCCAGCCAGCAACCCACCCACCCACCTGATGGTTGAGGAAAGATGACAGAAGGGAGAGGAAAAGAAATTGTGGAGGGAAGAGAGAATCTTATGACCAATATCCTGGCCCTATTCCAACCTGGATAATTAGTCTGCCTCTATTTTGAACACTTTTTCCATTTGCAGCATGTATGTGCATGTATGCCCATGTGTATGTATTGAGGGAAAGGGTATGTTGAGTAGGGGAGGGGAACTCCATGAAAATTTATTCTGTTTCTTCTCAGCCTTGGTTCATTAGAAATAACCTGAAATTAAAAACATAATCCTGGGGAGAGAAGCAAATGTCTCAGTATTCTACCTCAAAAGGGCTCAGAGATAGATAACCATACAGAATTTCTAAAGGTCTCAGGAAGCTTCTGCAAACTCAGAAAGCAGCCTTTAAGAGCACAGGAAAGGAACATTAAAATAAACAACCCCTTTGATAGGGAACAATGCAAGAAGGCAAAGAAGCAGCCTTATCCCCTTTTGAAGGCTTCTCACTGAGTCATCCATGTTTTGTCCTTGGCCTGTCCCTGATCTGTTCTTCAAAAAAAAAAAAAAAAAAACACCATCTCTCCAGGTGACATCCAGGGCACAGATGGGACTTGGGAGGATGGAAACATGAATTCT
The DNA here is from genome assembly GCA_006410675.1 of Oreotragus oreotragus. Taxonomy (NCBI): domain Eukaryota; kingdom Metazoa; phylum Chordata; class Mammalia; order Artiodactyla; family Bovidae; genus Oreotragus; species Oreotragus oreotragus. The sequence continues at coordinate 131,376 of SJYX01009260.1, read as the reverse complement.
TGTAGCACAGCCAGCTCGCTCTCCCAGATAGACTAGGCTTTAGCCATTTGATAAAGATTGAAGATACCATTTGAGAAGAAGGGGAGAATTAACTCTAATACACAAGTAAGCATTTTAAAACAATTCCCTAAACCCAGTGCTTTTAGTAGGCTTTCCCTGCCTACATCTAATGGCAGAAAAGCACCAAAAAGTACCCTCAAAGGCTATGAAAAGAGGCGTAGGTCGTCCTCTAAAGGTAAATAAAAATACAAGCAAAATTGGTAGACCATGTATGTCTCTATTTGCTGCCTTCACCCGTCTGCTCTCCATTCTGTGTGGTACATCTCTGGGAGCACAAGAGGTACCAATAGTTCTGTTGAAGAGTCATCCTTGGTCCATGTCTGGCTGTCTCATGATCCTCTCCCCCTTTTACAGGTGAAGGGATAAAATCCTGAGAGTGAATGAGGTTTCTCTTTCCCTCAGGATTCCTGTTTTCCGTTGATCCACCAGCTTTTTAAAGAGGGATTTCATTATTTCTCAGGAAGAAAAAATACAAATAAAAGCCAGGAAGGCAAATGAGTCTCTGGATGGATTTTTTTTTTTTTTTAATTCAGAACTTAGAAAATAGTTTAGAAAGCTAAAGTTATCAAAGTGTGTTAGTCATTCAGTTGTGTCAGCTCTTCGAAACTACATGGACTATAGCCCACCAGGATCCTCTATCCATGGAATTCTCCAGGCAAGAATACTGGAGTGGGTGGCCATTCCCTTCTCCAGGGGATCTCCCCACCCAGGGCTCCTGCATTACAGGCAGATTCTTTACCATCTGAGCCACCAGGGAAGCCCAAAGTTATCTAAGGTAGACTTTAAAGGAAGAAAATGGGGTTTGAACTTCAAAAAGCTAATGGATTAGGAAATTTAGAGAAGAAAGTTTATAACATCAACCTCAGGAAACAATCAATTACATGGTGTGATTCTTTTTCCCCTTCAATAAAAAGACATTAAATTACAAAAAGCTAGTGGAGGGAAGAAAACTAGGAGGAATAAGACTTGATTGTAGGTAGTGGTTACCTAATGAATTCTTCTGCTCACCTCCAGCCAAGGCCCAAGGAAAGCAGATAAAACCCCTAGTACTTTGGCCACCTCATGCGAAGAGTTGACTCATTGGAAAAGACTCTGATGCTGGGAGAGATTGGGGGCAGGAGGAGAAGGGGACGACAGAGGATGAGATGGCTGGATGGCATGACTGACTTGATGGACATGAGTCTGAGTGAACTCCGGGAGTTGGTGATGGACAGGGAGGCCTGGCGTGCTGCGATTCATGGGGTCACAAAGATTGGACACGACTGAGTGACTGAACTGAACTGAACTGAGCTTAGATGTTTGCTGAGCAGAGGCAATCTGTAAGTCCCTCCCAAATGAAGCCCTCTTCCTAAATCNCTGACTTGATGGACATGAGTCTGAGTGAACTCCGGGAGTTGGTGATGGACAGGGAGGCCTGGCGTGCTGCGATTCATGGGGTCACAAAGATTGGACACGACTGAGTGACTGAACTGAACTGAACTGAGCTTAGATGTTTGCTGAGCAGAGGCAATCTGTAAGTCCCTCCCAAATGAAGCCCTCTTCCTAAATCCTCACAACTTCCAATAACAAGGATCTATTCATCAATCCAAAGTAGAGTTGAGAAGCTATGTTTCAGTTCAGTTCAGTCGCTCAGTCGTGTCCGACTCTTTGCGATCCCATGAATCGCAGCATGCCAGGCCTCCCTGTTCATCACCATCTCCCGAGTTCACTCAGACTCACGTCCATCGAGTCAGCGATGCCATCCAGCCATCTCATCCTCTGTCATCCCCTTCTCCTCCTGCCCCCAATCCCTCCCAGCATCAGAGTCTTTGCTAATGAGTCAACTCTTCACATGAGGTGGCCAAAGTACTGGAATTTCAGCTTTAGCATCATTCTTCCAAAGAACACCCAGGACTGATCTCCTGCAGGATGGACTGTTTGGATCTCCTTGCAGTCCAAGGAACTCTCAGGAGTCTTCTCCAACACCACAGTTCAAAAGCATCAATTCTTCAGTGATCAGCCTTCTTCACAGTCCAACTCTCACATCCATACATAACTACTGGGAAAACCATAGCCTTGACTAGATGGACCTTTGTTGGAAAAGTAATGTCTCTGCTTTTAAATATGTTATCTAGGTTGGTCATAACTTTCCTTCCAAGGAGTAAGCGTCTTTTAATTTCATGGCTGCAATCACCATCTGCAGTGAGTTTGGAGCCCCCCAAAATAAACTCTGACACTGTTTCCACTGTTTCCCTGTCTATCTCCCATGAAGTGATGGGACCGGATGCCATGATCTTCGTTTTCTGAATGTTGAGCTTTAAGCCAACTTTTTCGCTCTCCTCCTTCACTTTCATCAAGAGGCTTTTTAGTTCCTCCTCACTTTCTGCCATAAGGGTGGTGTCATCAGCATATCTGAGGTTATTGATATTTCTCCCAGCAATCTTGATTCCAGCTTGTGTTTCTTCCAGTCCAGCGTTTCTCATGATGTACTCTGCATATAAGTTAAATAAGCAGGGAGACAATATACAGCCTTGACGTACTCCTTTTCCTATTTGGAACCAGTCTGTTGTTCCATGTCCAGTTCTAACTGTTGCTTCCTGACCTGCATACAGATTTCTCAAGAGGCAGGTTAGGTGGTCTGGTATTCCCATCTCTTTCAGAATTTTCCACAGTTTATTGTGATCCACACAGTCAAAGGCTTTGGCATAGTCAATAAAGCAGAAATAGATGTTTTTCTGGAACTCTCTTGCTTTTTCCATGATCCAGCGGATGTTGGCAATTTGATCTCTGGTTCCTCTGCCTGTTCTAAAACCAGCTTGAACATCAGGGAGTTCACGGTTCACATATTGCTGAAGCCTGGCTTGGAGAATTTTGAGCATTACTTTACTAGCGTGTGAGATGAGTGCAATTGTGCGGTAGTTTGAGCATTCTTTGGCATTGCCTTTCTTTGGAATTGGAATGAAAACTGACCTTTTCCAGTCCTGTGGCCACTGCTGAGTTTTCCAAATTTGCTGGCATATTGAGTGCAGCACTTTCACAGCATCATCTTCCAGGATTTGAAACAGCTCAACTGGAATTCCATCACCTCCACTAGCTTTGTTCTTAGTGATGCTTTCTAAGGCCCACTTGACTTCACATTCCAAGATGTCTGGCTCTAGATTAGTGATCACATCCTCATGATTATCTGGGTCGTGAAGATCTTTTCTGTACAGTTCTTCTGTGTATTCTTGCCACCTCTTCTTAATATCTTCTGCTTCTGTTAGGTCCATACCATTTCTATCCTTTATCGAGCCCATCTTTGCATGAAATGTTCCCTTGGTATCTCCAATTCTCTTGAAGAGATCTCTAGTCTTTCCCATTCTGTTGTTTTCCTCTATCTCTTTGCATTGATTGCTGAAGAAGGCTTTCTTATCTCTTCTTGCTATTCTTTGGAACTCTGCATTCAGATGCTTATATCTTTTCTTTTCTCCTTTGCTTTTCGCCTCTCTTCTTTTCAGTGCTATTTGTAAGGCTTCTCCAGACAGCCATTTTGCTTTTTTGCATTTCTTTTCCATGGGGATGGTCTTGATCCCTGTCTCCTGTACAATGTCAAGAACCTCCATCTATAGTTCCTCAGGCACTCTATCAGATCTAGTCCCTTAAATCTATTTCTCACTTCCACTGTATAATCATAAGGGATTTGATTTAGGTGATACCTGAATGGTCTAGTGGTTTTCCCTACTTTCTTCAATTTAAGTCTGAATTTGGCAATAAGGAGCTCATGATCTGAGCCAGAGTCAGCTACTGGTCTTGTTTTTGCTGACTGTATAGAGGTTCTCCATCTTTGGCTGCAAAGCATATAATCAATCTGATTTCAGTGTTGACCATCTGGTGATGTCCATGTACAGAGTCTATGTTAGGAAAAGAAAATTTAAGCAGTTCTTGCTTCCCTGATGCAAAAGCCTCTAAGACCCCAAAACACTGTAGGACAGAAACATCAAAACAACACAATTAGACATGTTCCCTATTTATAAATGTGTATATTCTCCCCCAGCATGCTGTCCATTTAGTAATGCTGCTAAATCACACAACACACACACTGAAATTGAACAACCCAGGTATAGAAGAGGAGACAGGAAATGAGCTATAGTAAGGAACTACAATCTTGAATAAACAGGTAACAAAATCAGTGACACTAAAAAGCGAGTGAAGGTTTAGGTAAATTAAGAATCCAATTAAATAAATCAGTGATAGCCACAACTGAGTACATTTTGCCAATAGTTTTACACTAGAGCTTCCCAGGTGGCTCAGATGGTAAAGAATCTGCCTGCAATGTGGGTGACCTGGGTTCGATCCCTGGGTTGGGAAGAGCCCCTGGAGGAGAGCATGCCAAGCCACTCCAGTATTCTTGCCTGGAGAATCCCCATGGACAGAGGAGCCTGGCAGGCCACAGTCCATGGGGTGGCAAAGAATCGGCCATAACTGAGCAACTAAGCACAGGACAGCACCTCATGTCTTTAGCACGTCAAATACATTCAAAAGATGTGTCTCAGTGCCCCGCTATGATATTAAGGGGTATTTTCACTCCACCAGGGGAGAGATTTGTTGTTGCTTGCCGCTGTTTAGTTGCTAAATCGTGTCCAACTTCTTTTGTGATCTCATGTAATATGGTCCAGCAGGTTCTTCTGTTCATGGGATTTTCCAGGCAAGACTACTGGAGTAGGTTGCCATTTCCTTCTCCAGGGGATCTTTCTGATACAGGACTGAATTCACATCTCCTACTTGGCAGGCAGATTCTTTACCACCGAGCCACCTGGGAAGCCACTGAAGAGATTAAATTGTATCAAATAAAATAGTCTGAAACATTTCTACTTATTTTCATGAATGACTTGTTATTTTCAGAAACATTTATCTATTCAAATATTTCCATTTCTTCTTAGAAAGTTTTTCATTTCAAGAAATATCCACGTGTTAAATAAACTTTTTTAAACTTTAATAATCGAAAGACAATTGCTTTACAATATTGTGTTGGTTTCTGCCATACAGCAACATGTATCTAAGCATCTATCATAAGCTAAGCACCATGTTAGGGTAAAGAATATTGGCGCCAGTGTTCAGAACTGTGCTTGTTACATAGGAAACACTTGTATTTGTTGAATAATTGATTAAAGATAGATAAGATGCACCCTTGAGGAACCTGAGAGTTGCTGTGTTTCCCATGACCTCAAGAAGGACTCAGAAGTGACTGAAATTGGTCAGTCAACCTAGGGAGGTGGCTAAGAAGGATGCACAATGGCCTGCAAGAACCTGGAGTCCAGAAATACAGGGAGCTATAGAAAATCCCATGGACGGGGGAGCCTGGTGGGCTGCAGTCCATGGGGTCGCGAGGAGTTGGACACGACTGAGCGACTTCACTTTCACTTTTCANTGGGGTCACAAAGAGTCAGACACGATTGACTAAACTGAACTGAACATGAAAGAAAAATAGATCCTCCATCAGGTTAATCCATAGGAGTCAGATTCTTATTTTATACAATCATATTTAATCTTGAATTGATATACCCTCCAAGCAATCAGACAGGAGTAAAGCCAGGCAAGGTCATTCTTTCCCCTTGGAAATAGTATTGGATCCATACACACAAATGTTGTATCTCAAAACTTTCGGATGGGTCTTTCCTTGATGACTTTTGCTCTTCCATCCTCATACTCTGGCATCCTACTGGTTAAGCTATGATCGGGTTTTGGTGGCCTGGATGTCACTTCTCTCCTTAGTAAACTTCATAACTTTTTTCATCAGTTATGTGGAATCATTACAAAGTTCTAGCAATGACTTCCTATGACTGCCTACCATCAAGTCATCCAGGGATAGATATTCTGCTATCTACTACTACTAAAATAACAACTAACATTTGTGGAACAGTTACTATGTACCAGGCACTGTGGAATACTTTGTTTATTCCTGTCTTTATTTTTCATCTCATTTTTTAAGTCAGGAAACTGACACTTGGAGAGGCTATGTTTCTTGGCCAAGGATACCCAGTTAACAAGACTCATGGCCATTATTTTGGCCTTGGTGGTCTAATTTCAGAACCTGCATTACTGTAAAGCAGTGTATTAATGGTTAAGGACGTATTCTCTGACTGCCTGAATTCTAAACCCAGCACTGCTATTTAGCAGCTATGTGAGTCTGTGGAGTTAATTAACATCTCTATGCCTTGGTTTCCACATCCATGAAATGGGAATAGTAATAATGCGTTTTATGAGTCTTTAGTAAATCAATTCACAGTGCTTAACCCAACATCTGACACAAAATAGCAACTTGGTCACTGTTAGTTCTTATTATTCACCACCAGAGCAATATGGTGGCTCTGCTCAGATAGATAATGAGATGGCATCTCTTCGGAGCTAAAGTGGAACGAAGAAAGCACTGGATTGTGTGACTTAGGCAAGTCATTTACTACCTCTGACCTTAATTTTTTACATCATTAAAATGGGAATAAAAATCTATGCCTACCTCACAGTGTCTTATGAGCACTGTATAAATATAAGTGCTTCACAAAGCCCTGTATAAATATGTCATTTGATTTGTTACTCATTCAACTATCTCAGGGCTTCCCTGGTGACTCAGCTGGTAAAGAATCTGCCTGCAATGCAGGATACCTGGGTTCCATCCATGGGGAGGGAAGATTCTCTGGAGAAGTGAAAGGTTATTCACTCCAATATTCTGGCCTGGAGAATTCCATGGACTGTATAGTCCATGGGGTCGTAAAGAGTCAGACANGCAATGCATACCCCCCAAACTAGGCAACTCAATAAATGTGAAAAAAATCAAATGTGTTCCAGTTTAAAACAAAACAGAATGTAAGAACTTAGTCAAGCTTATGAGAGGATTAAGATTCTTCAAAAGCATATCTTGAATACTCCTTTCAATAACCATTTCAATTACTAAATTATTGAATGGTCTGGAAACCTAAAATGCAACAAATCATTCAGTTGCTAAAATGGATTTAGATCTTAAGACTCAAAAACAGAAATGAATGCCTGAATGAATACCAGCATCAACTCTTAGCAACTGAGCAACTCAGTCACTGTTTCGGAGTGTGTTCTGGTTGGTTCACTGGTTTTGTTTTTTTGCTTCCTCATCTGTTTTCCCCAAGAATTACCTTCACATATAGCAAAGGTAGAACTTAGAAACATTTGGACCAAAGAAGTTCTGGATTTGGCAGCTTGTATTGTCTTTAATACAAAATGTGGTCCACTGGAGAAGAGAATGGCAAATCACTTCAGTATTCTTGCCTTGAGAACCCCATGAACAGTATGAAAAGGCAAAAAGATAGAACACTGAAAGATGAACTCCCCAGGTCAATATGTGCCCAATATGCTACTGGAGATCAGTAGAGAAATAACTCCGGAAAGAGTGAAGAGACAGAGCCAAAGCAAAAACAACACCCAGTTGTGGATGTGACAGGTGATAAAGGTAAAGTCCGATGCTGTAAAGCACAATATTGCATAGAAAACTTAGACTGTTAGATCCATTAATCAAGGTAAATTGGAAGTGGTCAAACAGAAGATAGCCAGAGTGAACATCGACATTTTAGGAATCAGTGAGCTATAATGGACTGCAATGAGTGAATTTAACTACTGTGGGCAAGAATCCCTTAGAAGAAATGGAGCAGCCCTCATAGTTAACAAAAGAGTCTGAATCGCAGTAATTGGGTGCAATCTCAAAAATGACAGAATGAACTCTGTTTCCAAGGCAAACCACTCAGTATCACAGTAATCCAAGTCTATGTCCCAACCAGTAATGCTGAAGAAGCTGAAGTTGAACGGTTCTTAGAAGACCTACAAGACCTTCTAGAACTAACACCCAAAACAGTGTTCCCTTCACTATAGGATACTGGAATGCAAAAGTCGAGAGAGAACTGGAGTAACAGGCAAATTTGCCCTTGGAATACAAAATGAAGCAGGGCAAAGGCTAACAGAGTTTTTAGCCAAGAGAACACACTGGTCATAGCAAACACCCTCTCCCCATAACACAAGAGAAGACTCTACACATAGACGTCACCAGATGGTCAATACCAAAATCAGATTGATTCTATTCTTTGCAGCCAAAGATGGAGAACCTCTATACAGTCAGCAAGAACAAGACCAGCAACTGACTGTGGCTCAGATCATAACTCATTATTGCAAAATTCAGGCTTAAATTGAAGAAAGTAGGGAAAACCACTGGACCATTCAGTTATGACCTAAATCAAATTCCATATGATTATACAGTGGATGTGACAAATAGATTCCAGGGATTAGATCTGATAGACACAGTACCTGAAGAAATATGGAGGGAGGTTTGTGACATTGCTCAGGAGACAGGGATCAAGAATATCCCCAAGAAAAAGAAATGCAAAAAGGTAAAGTGGTTTTCTGAGGGGGGCTTAAAATAGCTGAGACAAGAAGAGAAACTAAAGACAAAGGAGAAAAGGGAAGGCATACCCATTTAAATGCAGAGTTCCAAAGTAGAGCAAGGAGTGATAAGAAAGTCTTCCTCAGTGACCAGTGCAAAGAAACAGAGGAAAACAATAGAATGGGAAAGACTAGAGATCTCTTCAAGAAAATTAGAGATACCAAGGGAACATTTCATGAAAAGATGGACACAATAAAGGACAGAAATAGTATGGACCTAACAGAAGCAGAAGATATTAAGAAGGGGTGGCAAGAATACACAGAAGAATTGTACAAAAAAGATCTTCATGACCCAGATAACCACGCTGCTGTGATCACTCACCTAGAGCCAGACATCCTAGAATGTGAAGTCAAGTGGGCCTTAGGAAGCATCACTACGAACAAAGCTAGTGTAGGTGATGGAATTCCAGTTGAGCTATTTCAAATCCTGAAAGATGATGCTGTGAAGGTGCTGCACTCAATATGCCAGCAAATTTGGAAAATTCAGCAGTGGCCACAAGACTGGAAAAGGTCAGTTTTCATTCCAACCCAAAGAAAGGCAATGCCAAAGAATGTCACACTACCACACAATTGCACTCATCTCACACACTAGCAAAGTAATCCTCAAAATTCTCCAAGCCAGGTTTCAACAGTATGTGAACTGTGAACTTCCAGATATGACAGCTGGATTCAGAAAAGGCAGAGGGGCCAGAGATCAAATTGCAAACATCCATTGGCTCATCAAAAAAGCAAGAGAGTTCCAGAAAATTTCTACTTCTGCTTTATTGACTATGCTAAAGCCTTTGACTGTGTTGATAGCAACAAACTGTGGAAACTTCTTCAAGAGATGGCAATAGCAGACCACCTGACCTCCATCAGAAATCTGTATGCAGGTCAAGAAGCAACAGTTAGAACCGGATGTGGAACAACAGGCTGGTTACAAATTGGGAAAAGAGTACGTTAAGGCNTAGGTGATGGAATTCCAGTTGAGCTATTTCAAATCCTGAAAGATGATGCTGTGAAGGTGCTGCACTCAATATGCCAGCAAATTTGGAAAATTCAGCAGTGGCCACAAGACTGGAAAAGGTCAGTTTTCATTCCAACCCAAAGAAAGGCAATGCCAAAGAATGTCACACTACCACACAATTGCACTCATCTCACACACTAGCAAAGTAATCCTCAAAATTCTCCAAGCCAGGTTTCAACAGTATGTGAACTGTGAACTTCCAGATATGACAGCTGGATTCAGAAAAGGCAGAGGGGCCAGAGATCAAATTGCAAACATCCATTGGCTCATCAAAAAAGCAAGAGAGTTCCAGAAAATTTCTACTTCTGCTTTATTGACTATGCTAAAGCCTTTGACTGTGTTGATAGCAACAAACTGTGGAAACTTCTTCAAGAGATGGCAATAGCAGACCACCTGACCTCCATCAGAAATCTGTATGCAGGTCAAGAAGCAACAGTTAGAACCGGATGTGGAACAACAGGCTGGTTACAAATTGGGAAAAGAGTACGTTAAGGCTGTATATTGTTACCCTGCTTATTTAACTTATATGCAAAGTGCATCATGAAAAATGCCAGGCTGGATGAAGCACAACCTGATATTAAGATTGCTGGGAGAAATATCAGTAACCTCAGATATGCAGATGACACCACCCTTACTGCACAAAGCGGAAAAAAACTAAAGAGCATCTTGATGAAAGTGAAAGAGGTTATTGAGTTTGAGTAAGTGAGTTTGGCTTAAAACTCAGCATTCAGAAAACTAGATCATGGCATACGGTACAATCACTCCACAGCAAATAGATGGGGAAACAGTGGAAACAGTGAGAGACTTTATTTTGGGAGTCTCCAAATCACTGCTGATGGTGACTACAGCCATGAAATTAAAAGACGCTTGCTCTTGGTAGAAAAACTATGACCAACCTAGGTAGCATATTAAAAAGCAGAGACATTATTTTACTAACAAAGGGACATCTAGTCAAAGCTGTGGTTTTTCCAATAGTCATGTATGGATGTGAGAGTTAGACTATAAAGAAAGCTGAGCGCCGAAGAATTGATGCTTTTGAACTGTGATGCTGGAGGAGACTCTTGAGAGTCCCTTGGACTGCAAGGAGATCAAACCAGTAATTCCTGAATAGTCACTGGAAGGACTGATGCTGAAGCTGAAGCTCCAATACCTTGGCCATCTGATGCAAAGAACCAACTCACTGGAAAAGATCCTAAAGCTGGGAAACATTGAAGGCAGGAGGAGAAGGGGACAACAGAGGATGAGATGGTTGGATGGCATCACTGAATTGATGGACATGAGTTTTAGCAAGCTCTGGAAGTTGGTGATGGACAGGGAAGCTTGGCATGCTGCAGTCCATGGGATCGTAAAGATTCAGACATGACTGAGAGACTGAACTGAACTGATTGTCCTTAACTCCTGGTGAAAACGGTAAGAATGATTTATGCTGCTGCTGCTGCTAAGTTGCTTCAGTCGTGTCTGACTCTGTGCGACCCATAGACGGCAGCCCACCGGGCTCCCCCATCCCTGGGATTCTCCAGGCAAGAATACTGGAGTGGGTTGACATTTCCTTCTCCAATGCATGAAAGTGAAAAGTGAAAGTGAAGTCGCTCAGTCGTGTCCAACTCCTAGCGACCCCATGGACTGCAGCCCACCAGGCTCCTCCATCCATTGGATTCTCCAGGCAAGAGTACTGGGGTGGGGTGCCATTTTTGCTTCAGTCATGTCCAACTTTTTGTGACCCTATGGACTGTAGCCCACAAGGCTCCTCTGTCCATGGGATTCTTCAGGCAGGAACACTGGAGTGTGTTGCATGCCCTCCTGCAGGAGATTTTCCTGACCCAGGTATTGTCACATCTCTTATGTCCTCTGCATTGGCAGGCAGATTCTTTACCACTGGTGCCACCTGGGAAGCCCAAACGTGATTTATAAAGACAACCTATTTCTGGACTCTGTTTTCAATAAGAGAAACACTGTTAGTATGCAAATAGAAAATTCTGCCAAAGAATTTAGAAGTCAACTAATCTTTTTGGTGCTGTTCAATATGGTAACCATATGTACTTGTAGAAACTTAGATTTGAATTAATCAAAATTAAAGTCATCATTCAGTTCCTTAGCACTCTAGCCATACTTCAAGTGTTCAGTAACCATATGTTGAAAGTTAACATATTGGACAGCAGAGATATAAAATATTTCCATCACAGAATATTCCAATGGAACTCTGCTTTAGATTCAAAGCAGAGATTCAAAGACAGATGTGGACTTAAAAAAAAAAAAAACTGGCCAAAACTTCACTTAAGCTTTTTTCCCAACTTTTTCAAAGAAAGTTAACCACTGATTGGATGGTATCACTAACTCAACGAACATGAGTTTGAGCAAACTCATGGAGATAGTGAAGGATAGGGAAGCCTGGTATGTGTTATAGTCCATGGGGTGGCAAAAAGTCAGACACGATTAGCTACTGAACAACAGCAACCACTCATTAGAGAAACAGTGCTGTTACATGCCAATCTCATGTCATTCTTCTTTATACTCTCCTCTAGCTTAGAATGCCCTCCCCAATCTACCCATCTTTCAAGCATCATTTTAGGGTCTGTCTCTTCCTAAAGCCTTTCCTAAACCCTTAAGCTATTGCTTTCTCTTTTCCAAAATGCTATGACATTCATATCTACAGACTGTAGCCTAGTGTTTCTTCCAAAAGCAGGAGGAATTACAAATAGGAAGTTACATGCCACTTCTTCATTCCCACTCTTCTTTTTTCTCTCTGTTGACATGTGAATGTGATGTTCCACATCAAGATAGAAACACTGATTTTTCTAGGCAGACTGTTAATATTACTTTTGGGAAAAGTTGTCAATAGCTCCATTCAAGGTCACATTGACCTACATCTTGATGGCTGAGATTTTCTCAGTCATGGAGGCTTTCTGTGATGTGGGACCCTCTCCCCAAGATCCCATGAGATGTTCATGGCAGAGATCATGGCTCTGATGCCACCTCTGTTCCCCAACTCTGAGCCCAGGACAGCAATCTTACCTTTTTCTTGGCCTGAAGCCAGTTTTCACCTCTACTCCTCTTCCCTTAAAAAGAAAAAGGAAAACGTACCTGTTCAGTGATTTTCATCCTCCCTGCAGAGGATTTGTTTTCTCCAATGAATTTCCTCACCTATTACCAAGCCACAAATGGCTGATTTCTTCTTTGTCAGTGTATACCTTTTACAAAGTAACAAGTAAGCTATATCTATTAATAAAAATTCATAATTCTCCATCTCAGATCCTACCTGCCACACACCCAAAATCTGTCTCATACTTAAGTAGGCAATGAGTCAATAAAACGCCTCTGCAGTATATGCGATGACACCTCCGGGTCCCTAACCATCTTACTATTATCATTTCCTCTATAATAACAACAGAGCCAAAATCTTATCAAACAAAGACCAGTAGGCACAAATCTGTCTCTGCTGGACCAGATTTATTGACTCAATGCAGTGAAGGAGGGCAGCCTAGCAAGCTACTTTAAAAACAGAAAAAGGGAAATGCCTTTTACAATGTTTGAGCTCTGATGAAGGACTTGGAGGAAAACTGAAAGGAAGAAGAGATCGTTTCTAGCTCAATTGCTTTTTCTAGGCTATATTAAGAAAAGCAGAGATTAACTAAGAATGTGGTCACTGAGTCCAAGGTGGTTACCTAATTGAATATCCCCAGTAATATATGGGAGTAGCAAAGTTGGCCTGGGAAATCATAGATAAGAAAGCCATAATTACTCAAGGAGGGGGTCCTGTGGGATTTTACAGCTACTGTAGGACCTGGGGAGAAAGAGATTTCTGTTAACTAGCTTTTTCTGAGTTCATTTTTCTAGCCCCATTAGTAGCCTGAGCTAAAGACAAGCAGACTTTTGGACTCTGAGGGAGAGTGAGAGGGTGGGATGATTTGGGAGAATAGCATTGAAATATATATACTATCATGTAATAAATGAAAAAAAAAAAAAAGAGTTAACCTTCACAGAGAGTTAGCTATGTGGTTGTCACTATTCCAAGGGCCTTTTATTTAGTCCTCAACACATTCTATGAAATAAAGTATGATTGGAAGAAAAGTTATGACCAACCTAGATAGTATATTGAAAAGCAGAGACATCACTTTGCCAACTAAGGTCCGTCTAGTCAAGGCTATGGTTTTTCCTGTGGTCATGTATGGATGTGAGAGTTGGACTGTGAAGAAGGCTGAGCACCGAAGAATCGATGCTTTTGAACTATGGTGTTGGAGAAGACTCTTGAGAGTCCCTTGGACTGCAAGGAGATCCAACCAGTCCAGTCTGAAGGAGATCAGCCCTGGGATTTCTTTGGAAGGAACGATGCTAAAGCTGAAACTCCAGTACTTTGGCCACCTCATGCCAAGAGTTGACTCATTGGAGAAGACTCTGATGCTGGGATGGATTGGGGGCAGGAGGAGAAGGGAAGACAGAGGATGAGATGGCTGGATGGCATCACTGACTCAATGGACATGAGTCTGAGTGAACTTCGAGAGATAGTGATGAACAGGGAGGCCTGGCGTGCTGCGATTCATGGGGTCGCAGAGAGTCGGACACGACTGAGTGACTGAACTGAACTGATAGCCCACCTCAATTTAAATAAGAGAAAACTGAGGCTCAGAGTGATGGAAAATGGTGGATTGTAATTCAAATAGGCAATCTGTTCTCAGAATCTGCATTATCAACCACAATACCACAGTGATGTAAACTGTCCTAGCAATGCCATTCAGGAAGCATGTGTGAAATGCTGAAAAGTAGAAAGGCCTGCTGAAACCTCTTACATGTTTTCCATACCCAAATTGTCATCCAGGTTATTTTGAAATTACTAACTTAAGGTATTTTTAGATAGTATGCTAAGACCGTCTAGATGAGTTCTTAGGGCCAACAGACCTTTAGTCCTAGTGTTTCCAGTTTCTGAATGATAAAGTCAGGCTGTTTCCAGGAAGCCAGAAAGGGTCAGGTTTCATATCAGCACTTAGAGATTTATGGTAAACAAAAGATGTGTTCTGTAGTTTCTCACTCACACAATTCAGGAGTGAAGCTATTTTATATTTCTGCTTTGCTGCCTACAAAATTAAATGAATCTAAATCAGAGATTTAGCATAAAATAACACTGCCTAGCTTTCCAGCCTGATCAGGATCATGGAGCTCTGACCACAGGAAATTAGTGCCACTCTAATTGTACCTGCTTTGGCAGTGTCAGTCCCTTGAGGACGAGAAAGGATTTGGGCAGGTGAAGGAGACCATGGTTGCTGTGTACATGGAAATAAGGGTGGAAGGAATAATAATACTTGTCATTCAGTAGGTACCTTCTGCCTCAAGGCTTGGCCTAAGCTGTGTAGTGAGATGAATCATTCCACTAGCTAGGAACATTAGAAAAAATCAGTGCCTGAGCTCAAACAAATTAAGTAAGAATACCGAATGATGGGACCTAGCAACAGTATACTTAGCCACATGATTTCAATAAGAAGCCAGCCCTGAGAACCATTGCTCAGAGGGTCAGATTGGGGCTCAGAGAATCCCAACACCCCAAATAAAGACTTAGATTCATATATCCCCATAAGGACCAGGGGAACAGAGGGTGTGTTATTACAACCAGAACCAAGAAAGAATAGCCTTTTCAAGGATCTCTTTATACCCTTTATCTCCTCACACACTGAATAAGGCTGACCTAGGTAACCAATATTAGAATGAAGATCTTAAGTGTATAGAATGACTGTCAGTCTCGTTCACTAAAATCCAGTGCTACAAGAACCATTATGACTATACTGTATCTTTGCTAATTTGTACAAATAATTCTAGGAGATCAAACCAGTCAATCCTAAAGGAAATCAACCCTGAATATTCACTGGAAGGACTAATGCTGAAGCTGAAGCTCCAATGCTGATGCAAAGAGCCTACCTGATGCGACAAGCCAACACGTTGGAAAAGACCCTGATGCTGGGAAAGGTTGAGGGCAGGAAGAGAAGACAGTGGCAGNCAGTCAATCCTAAAGGAAATCAACCCTGAATATTCACTGGAAGGACTAATGCTGAAGCTGAAGCTCCAATGCTGATGCAAAGAGCCTACCTGATGCGACAAGCCAACACGTTGGAAAAGACCCTGATGCTGGGAAAGGTTGAGGGCAGGAAGAGAAGACAGTGGCAGAGAGTGAGATGGCTGGATGGCATCACTGACCCAATGGACATGAGTTTGAGCCAATTCCAGGAGATAGTGAAGGACAGGGAAGCCTGGTGTGCTGCAATCCATGGGGGGTCAGAAAGAGTTGGACATGACTGAGGTCTTAACAACAACTACTTTGGCAAGAAAAATTTCCTAAAAATGGATTTGTTGAATCACAGAAAATGGAAATTTTTAATTCTAATATATACTGCCAAATTGTCCTCTAGAAAGATATAATCATATACCATGATACTACCAGTATGCATAATGCCTGTTTTCCTGTATTCAACTAAAACTCTGATTATTGAGTTTTGTGTTTCTACTAATACTAAATGATGGAGAAAGAAATGACAACCCACTCCAGTATTCTTGCCTGGAAAATTCCATGGACAGAGGAACCTGGCAGGTTACAGTCCATAGGGTCTCAAAGAGTCAGCCATGACTGAGCACATCAACAATATTAAATGGAGATTATAGCCTTTACTCATTTTCTATTTGAGCATTAATTTTTCCTTAATTGACCTGTAAACAGATTTTGCACACTATGTGCATTATCCCTTCATCCATATTTTTAGGAAAATTTCCCGNACAATAAACTGTTCTGAAAGAGATGGGAATAACAGACCATCTGACCTACCTCTTGAGAAACCTATATGCAGGTCACGAAGCAACAGTTAGAACTGGACATGGAACGACAGACTGGTTCTAAATAGGAAAAGGAGTACATTAAGGCTGTATATTGTCACCCTGCTTATTTAACTTATATGCAGAGTACATCATGAGAAACGCTGGGCTGGAAGAAGCACAAGCTGGAATCAAGATTGCCGGGAGAAATATCAATAACCTCAGATATGCCGATGACACTACCCTTATGGCAGAAAGTGAAGAGGAACTAAAAAGTCTCTTGATGAAAGTGAAAGAGGAGAGTAAAAAAGTTGGCTTAAAGCTCAACATTCAGAAAACAAAGATCATGGCATCCAGTCCCATCACTTCATGGGAAATAGACGGGGAAACAGTGGAAACACTGCCAGATTTTATTTTTCTGGGCTCCAAAATTACTGCAGATGGTGATTGCAGCCATGAAATTAAAAGATGCTTACTCCTTGGAGGGAAAGTTATGACCAAGCTAGATAGTCTATTCAAAAACAGAGACATACTGTGCCAACAAAAGTCCGTCTAGTCAAGGCTATGGTTTTCCCAGTAGTCATGTATGGATGTGAGAGTTGGACTGTGAAGAAAGCTGAGTGCCAAAGAATTGATGCTTTTTAACTGTGGTGTTGGAGAAGACTCTGGAGAGTCCCTTGGACTGCAAGGAGATCCAACCAGTCCATCCTAAAGGAGATCAGTCCTGGGTGTTCATTGGAAGGACTGATGCTAAAGCTGAAACTCCAATATTTTGGCCACCTCATGCGAAGAGCTGACTCACTGGAAAAGACCCTGATGCTGGGAGGGATTGGGGGCAGGAGAAGGGTGCGACAGAGGATGAGATGGCTGGATGGCATCACTGACTCGATGGACATGAGTTTGGGTAAACTTCGAGAGTTGGTGATGGACCAGAAGGCCTGGCGTGCTGCGATTCATGGGGTCACAGAGTCGGACACAGCTGAGTGACTAAACTTAACTGAACTGAACAGCCTCATGTCTCATTAGTCTGGTCTTTCTGATGGGGAGAAGCACAGAGAGAAAGATGAATTAAAGCTGAAAAGCCAAAGAAAAACTTCCTACTTAACAGACTCAAGCCCATCCAAGGAGCACAACCCAGGTTTCCCCAGCCTACCATTTGAAGATAGTGTGTCTGTGCCTCTGTGTGTGTGTGTGTGTGTGTGTGCGTGTGTGTGTGTGTGTAAGAGAGAAAGAGATCTGTATTTGATATTTTCTTTGGATAGCTTAGTGTCTTCTTGGATGAGTCAAAACAATTTTCAGTCTTTCAGACTTTCTCCCCCAATGCCACACTCCAACTTGGCATCAGGGTATTTGAAGAGGGTAAGCGGAGGGGTGCTTACATGATCTAATCATATTTTTCCCAATTTTTCTTAAAATTAAAGAAAACTCTTATGACTTTAATATACATTAATTAAATCAATGTGCCCCTTGCAATAAGATCTATTTGTGAAAAAACAAATAAAGAACTCTTTAAAAGTCTTTAAAACCTACTGCTCCAGTGGTCAGGTGGATGTTACTAAATTTTAAAGACGAAATTTCAGGATGAAAATATCTCTGCAGAAACAAGTGCCCTTTTCAGATTACCTTGGTCTCTCCAGCTCTGGGGAGAGTTCACTCAGGAAGAGCCTTTATCTGAAGACTAACAGTGAAACAAGAGATACAGGCATTCAACAAATTTAGTTACCTTCACCAAGCTGGGTTCAGGGCAGACCCGTGGATGCAAAGATAAACTGGACATAACCCTATGCGAAGGACTGTGAAGGGTATCACAGTCGGAATCCTAAATAATCTGGGATTTCAGTCCCATCTCTCCTCCTAAAAATAGTCCTGGATTCTCCATCCCTAGTAAAATCCCAGGCAAGGATTCCCAACGCTAACTAGATGACAATTAAAAAGTGTCAATGCTGAGATCACAGAAGAGTCACTTAAATCTACTAACCCCATCTTAAACTGAATATGCAGGTTTCAGCAGCATACTGTAGACTTTTATGATAAAGGACATTTTTGCAAAGTCTCCCCAGTTGATAGGTGTCCTCCATGCCACTTTCTGCCAGTCCCCCTCAACCATCTCCAAGTCTCAGATAGCTGGTCTCCCCAGTTCCTTCTGGCCTTGTATAATCTGTGCTTCTCCACAGGATACTGCATTCATTTCTCTAGTATTATTCCTGTCTTTGAAATCATCCTGCCTTTTAAAACTCAGCTTTCTTGTCCATCTCTGGCATTGTCCATACAATACAAAATGAAATAATTATGTGGCCGTTTTTCATTTGTTTGATTTTTGTGGATAGCAAAATCAGATCCTTTGATCCAAGAAACCAACTCTGCAGCATCAGCTATCCCACTTGACCTTATGATTGAAATTTATTAAATAACCACCGAATCTTCACTACATAATGGGACTGATTATATGAGTGAGCAATTTCACTTGAGACAAAGAAGGATTTTATTACATAGCATTTACATTTTTTTAAATTCAGCACTTTAAAGACTATTATTCACATTTAGAAAATTATTATTTCCCTGACACATGATAAATTCTCAAATATACTTGTAAAAAAAATGAACAAATTAAAAATAGAAGGAAAGTTTGTAATTTTAAATTCTAATGTTCAAAATCACTGTTAAAATGGGCACATAGCTCCAAAAAACTTGAAGCACAATAATAATAGTTAAATCGGTGTTTTAAAATATGTTAATTTTATTTAACCTTTATTGGCTTCCTAGAAGCAATATATAATAATATACAAATCTATAATTCAGTAAATAGACCAAGAAATGAATGATCCAGATTGAGCTGATCAAAAACTCCTATTTTCCTAAACATCAGAAATACAAAAATCAGTACCTTTATTGGCCTTTGAATATTCCACAAATATTTATTTTTCCCCTCCAGGTAGATTTAATGAAAACAGAGATCATACTGTCCTGCTTTTTGCTTACCTCCCAATATAGTAGGTGCTCATGAGTACCCTCATGGTTTGGTGTTCATCATATTGACATCCAAAATTCATAAATACCTCTCCAGCTACACACCTACACCTCCCAAACTTGCTCCTTCACTGAATAAATGAATAAATAAATAACCTATCATATTCTGAGGCCCAAGGCAAGTATCAAGGCAATGCAATGGCTCCTGCCTTCAAGGGTTTACTACCTATGGCAATGGTTTTCATATATTAGTGTGCATCCACGTCAGCTTTAAGGAGGGCACTGAGAATCTGCATTTCTCATACAGTTCCAGGTGGCATAGATGTTCTTTTGGGGACCAGACTTTAAGAACCACTGGCCATACAGTTCTTTGAAAATTTAAAAATAGAACTACTATATGATCCTGAGGTAGTTCTGGGCATATATACAAAAGAAATGAAACCAGGATTCAACAAAATCTGTTCCCATGGGTTTTTTTTTGCAGCATTATTCAAAATAGCCAAGATATGGAAACAACCTCAACATCCATCAGGCAATAAAAGGATAAAGAAGATGTGGTGTGCATATGCATGCACCAGCACACATATGCATACGTGTGCATACACACACACACACGCACATATATATATACATACACAATGCGATATTATTCAGCCATGAGAAAGACGGGCATCCTATTACTTGCCATAATACGGATGAAACTTGAGGACATTATGCTATGTGAAATGTCAGGCAAAGAAAGACAAACACTGTATGACAATAATCATATGTGGAATCTAAAAACACCTAACTCACAGAAACACACTGGAATGGTGGTTACCCTGGAGCTGTGGGGTAGGGGAGGAAAGGGAGATGTCGGTCATAGTATCAACTTTCAGTTATAGGAAGATCAAGTTCTGGGGATATAGTGCAGAGCATAGTGATTATAGTTCAAACACTGTATAACATATGTGAACATTGCTGAGAGTAGATCTTAAATTCCTCACCACAAAAAAGAAATGGTAACTATGTGACATGATTACAGGTGTTAGGTAATGCTACAGTGATAATCATTCTGCAATATATGTGTGTATCCTAGTGGATTCCTAGAAATTCCTTAAAGAAATTGGCAATCCAGATGAGCAAAGCAAGCACCCAGCTGGAAAGTTACCATGTGTCCCTCGTACTACTTCTCAAGAAAGAGCTTACCACACACTCAACCTGCAAATAAATATGGTTAAGATCTTAATAATCTTCTGCCTGCAAAAATTTAAGTAAGTCAGGAATTCTGATCCTTTAAAAATACTTTTAAATAAATAAACATTTTAATGAAGATATAAGATCTGAAAAATAACTGAAAAAAATCTAGCTTATATATGGGTTCTTTTCTGTTCATTCATAAATAAACTTGCCAAATTGTACTGAATATGTTTTATAATGCTTTTTACAATGTAAGACTTTTCTCTGAAAATATGTCCTAATGATCCAATGTGCTATTTATTTCCCTCCTTAAAAATCTTAAAAATTTGCACTGCTTGTTTAAATTTTAATCTTTTCAGTTTATTAATGATACCAAAATGAAATACTTGACTGCTTTCTCCTTGTAAATAATTCGAATAATATAGACAACATGAAGCCCTCTCTGAGTCCCTACTCCCCGCATCTGCCCCTCCCTGACTTGAAGGCAAGGATACTCTATTTGTTTTCAGGTAAATCCCTTTTCAGTTGGTGGTGGTGGTCATCATATTTTCTAATCAATTTCATATCATCTACTCACAGAAATTTATAATTTTGCTTTTATTTCTAACATAAATATATGTTAATAACAAATGTATTCTTCTGCAGTTGGCCTTTGCCCTTTAATACGTTATGGTATTCTTATGAAGTCATTGTATGAGATATATCTCACTACTTCTAATTTCTGCACAGTTCGGTTCAGTCCTCAGTCATACCTGACTCTTTACAGCCCCATGGACTGCAGCACGCCAGGGTTCACTGTCCATCACCAACTCTCAGAGCTTGCGCAAACCCATGTCCATCGAGTCCGTGATGCCATCCAACCATCTCATCCTCTGTCGTTCCCTTCTCCTCCTGCCTTCAGTCTTTCCCAGCATCAGGGTCTTTTCAAATGAGTCAGCTTCTCATCAGGTGGCCAAAGTATTGGAGTTTCAGATTCAGCATCAGTCCTTCCAAAGAACACCCAGGGCTGATCTCCTTCAGAATGGACTGATTGGATCTCCTTGCAGTTCAAGGGACTCTCAGGAGTCTTCTCCAACACCACAGTTCAAAAGTATCAATTCTTCAGTGCTCAGCCTTCTTTACGGTTCGACTCTCACATTCATATATGACTACTGGAAAACCTTATCTTTGACTAGATGGACCTTTGTCGGCAAAGTAATGTCTCTGTTTCTTAATATGCTATCTAGGTTGGTCATGGCTTTTCTTCCAAGAAGCAAGCATCTTTTAATTTCATGGCTGCAGTTTCCATCTGCACTGATTTTGGAGCCCAAGAAAATAAAGGCTGTCACTGTTTCTACTGTTTCCCCATCTATTTGCCATGAAGTGATGGGACCAGATGCCATGATCTTCGTTTTTTTTTGTTTTGTTTTGTTTTTCTGAACGTTAAGTTTTAAGCCAGCTTTTTAACTCTCCTCTTTCACTTTTATTAAGAGTCTCTTTAGTTCCTCTTCGCCTTCTGCCATAAGGGTGGTATCAACTGCATATATGGCTATTCTCCATAATATAGAAATTCATTATTTATCATTTCTACTCATTTTTAATAGACAGTTAGACTATTTCTATTTTTTAATGAATATTTTTGAACATGCCCCATTTTGAAGAGATTCAAGCATGATATTGCTGGGTCTTAAGAGTATCTATTAATACATTTAAAAATGTAATTAGACATTGCCAAAGAGTTCTCCCAAAAAGCTACATCAATTTACACTCTCAAAAGCACTGTTTAAATACAAATTTCTCCCCACATTCTCACCCACACTGGATATTATCAAACTCTTCACATTTTACAATATGACAGACATCCAAAACCAGTTTTTACATGAACTTAAAAAACTATTCTCCATTCCCAATGAATCTTCTGAATATAGACTTCTTTTAAAACCCTACCTACTATATATACAAACTGAGTTCATTTGAATTTAACTGATCTCATTTTCCATTTTCTCTCTTCTAAATAATAGAGATGCCAGTCCTCTGAGTTTGGATGAGTTACCAAGGCCCTCTATAAAAAGATATGAGTTCCAAACGAAAGTGAAAGTGTTTGTCACTCTGTCCTGCCGGACTCTTTGCAACCCCATGGACTGTAGCCCATCAGCCTCCTCTGTCCATGAATTTTCCAGGCAAGAACACTGGAATGCCAAATAAAATACGTCAAAATATTAATGGTAATTGCTTCCTGGTGATAGGCAATATTTTCCTTATTTATTTTCTTTCCTGTCTTTTCCAAATTTTCTCCAATAACTAATATTTGTTGGGATGCTAACTGTTTGGCAGGCACTATTCTAAGCATTTCTGTGCTTTATCTC